>CAKAJI010000424.1:42500-65000 GCA_916610255.1 Lasioglossum lativentre
CCATAACTGATTTAATGAGCCATTCGCGGTTTCACCTTAATGCGGCATGTACTGAGACATGCATGGCTTAATCTTTGAGACAAGCATATGACTACTGGCAGGATCAACCAGGGAGCTTTGACAATTTTTGTCATGTTTCGAATATGCCTTCGTCGCCAGCTCTTCTTGAGACAGGTCAACGACACTTTTTCCTCTTACTCGTTCAAATTCTTAGAACCTTTTGAACGAGATACATTTTCATTTTCGTATATCCACCGAGAACAAATTCCTTTTCAATATCCTGTTCGCGGCTTCTCCAGTATATCTGAACAACCTTACTTCTTTTAAAACACATGGTTGTTCATGCTTCACAGACAATTCGTTTTCGTTTTTCATCATATTAAGGTTT
This sequence comes from Lasioglossum lativentre, assembly GCA_916610255.1. Classification (NCBI taxonomy): domain Eukaryota; kingdom Metazoa; phylum Arthropoda; class Insecta; order Hymenoptera; family Halictidae; genus Lasioglossum; species Lasioglossum lativentre. The sequence continues at coordinate 42,889 of CAKAJI010000424.1, forward strand.
GCACAAACGTGGAAGCGTGTATAGCTCAGTAACATAGGTAACGCATAAGCACCATAATATGCTGGACGGCGTTTCCCAATGCCCGTCTGCTCGCGCTAGGCATAAACGAAATGTGCAATACCACATTTAATATGATGTTCTTTCTTTTTCTCTTATATATGTTTCACAAACAATTTTGGTTTGTTCTATTTTAATATATTTATTTTATTTTGTCATTTTTAGACATTTTTGTTTTCTTTAATATAACCCTCTTTTTTATCCAATGCTGCAACGCTCGGAATGAAGAGATGATGCTCAGTTAGTACGAGTATACACAAAAAGTGAATACAAGTCGCCAACATCCGAAGGATGCTCGCCACATAAGGGCCATTCGGTCTAGGACACCGACCCGTGGCTATGCTGTGTAGAGAAAATATTCGATACGAAACAGTCAAGACCGAAGTCTCGAGGCGCCGTGAGAGCTGCTTCTCGACCGAGATCGTAGAATAGCCCCAAGCGCACGCTGAACCGATCGAAGCGACCGAACGGTCGACTCTCTTATAGATACCGAACGGCCGGCCGGGACGCCGGCGCCGCGCGGTCAATAGCACGCGCGCTTATGGCGGTAAACCGTCGCGGCAACAGCCCAACCGGCGGGGCTGTTGGGACTTAGAGCGAAAAAACTGTGAAAATTTATTTCGTAAAATACAATAAATTTTTGTATTTCTAGGATATTTAACACAAAACATTCAACTTTTCATATACTTTCTCGGACTCAAAAATTTTTTTAAGTTCCAACGGCAAGAGTAAACTTTTTCTGTATCGATTCCAGGCGATTTTAAATGTTAGATCATTGTAATATAAAACATATTAACAATGAATATAAAGTTACAAAGCGCTACAATGCGTATTTACCGAAATAATTGAAAATAATGGTCGATAGCGTACTACTTCGTTGCTCGAAGTCCCACCGGTAAGAGTAAACTTTTTTCCTATCGTTCCTAGATGATTTTAAACGTTATATTCGTGGTAAACTGTGCATACGAAACCGTGTGTCGTGACGCCAGTTCTCTCGGACGCGTATTTACCGAGTTATAAGCGAGTTAACTTCCGGCGAGTCGCTTAGGTATCGCTGGAACGATAAAATTGCTAAGTACCGCGCCGTGTCGGTTAGACGGTTCGCGGTAAGAGTAAACTTTTTTCCTATCGTTCCTAGATGATTTTAAACGTTATATTCGTGGTAAACTGTGCATACGAAACCGTGTGTCGTGACGCCAGTTCTCTCGGACGCGTATTTACCGAGTTATAAGCGAGTTAACTTCCGGCGAGTCGCTTAGGTATCGCTGGAACGATAAAATTGCTAAGTACCGCGCCGTGTCGGTTAGACGGTTCGCGGTAAGAGTAAACTTTTTTCCTATCGTTCCTAGATGATTTTAAACGTTATATTCGTGGTAAACTGTGCATACGAAACCGTGTGTCGTGACGCCAGTTCTCTCGGACGCGTATTTACCGAGTTATAAGCGAGTTAACTTCCGGCGAGTCGCTTAGGTATCGCTGGAACGATAAAATTGCTAAGTACCGCGCCGTGTCGGTTAGACGGTTCGCGGTAAGAGTAAACTTTTTTCCTATCGTTCCTAGATGATTTTAAACGTTATATTCGTGGTAAACTGTGCATACGAAACCGTGTGTCGTGACGCCAGTTCTCTCGGACGCGTATTTACCGAGTTAACTTCCGGCGAGTCGCTTAGGTATCGCTGGAACGATAAAATTGCTAAGTACCGCGCCGTGTCGGTTAGACGGTTCGCGGTAAGAGTAAACTTTTTTCCTATCGTTCCTAGATGATTTTAAACGTTATATTCGTGGTAAACTGTGCATACGAAACCGTGTGTCGTGACGCCAGTTCTCTCGGACGCGTATTTACCGAGTTATAAGCGAGTTAACTTCCGGCGAGTCGCTTAGGTATCGCTGGAACGATAAAATTGCTAAGTACCGCGCCGTGTCGGTTAGACGGTTCGCGGTAAGAGTAAACTTTTTTCCTATCGTTCCTAGATGATTTTAAACGTTATATTCGTGGTAAACTGTGCATACGAAACCGTGTGTCGTGACGCCAGTTCTCTCGGACGCGTATTTACCGAGTTAACTTCCGGCGAGTCGCTTAGGTATCGCTGGAACGATAAAATTGCTAAGTACCGCGCCGTCCGAGTTAACTTCCGGCGAGTCGCTTAGGTATCGCTGGAACGATAAAATTGCTAAGTACCGCGCCGTGTCGGTTAGACGGTTCGCGGTAAGAGTAAACTTTTTTCCTATCGTTCCTAGATGATTTTAAACGTTATATTCGTGGTAAACTGTGCATACGAAACCGTGTGTCGTGACGCCAGTTCTCTCGGACGCGTATTTACCGAGTTAACTTCCGGCGAGTCGCTTAGGTATCGCTGGAACGATAAAATTGCTAAGTACCGCGCCGTGTCGGTTAGACGGTTCGCGGTAAGAGTAAACTTTTTTCCTATCGTTCCTAGATGATTTTAAACGTTATATTCGTGGTAAACTGTGCATACGAAACCGTGTGTCGTGACGCCAGTTCTCTCGGACGCGTATTTACCGAGTTAACTTCCGGCGAGTCGCTTAGGTATCGCTGGAACGATAAAATTGCTAAGTACCGCGCCGTGTCGGTTAGACGGTTCGCGGTAAGAGTAAACTTTTTTCCTATCGTTCCTAGATGATTTTAAACGTTATATTCGTGGTAAACTGTGCATACGAAACCGTGTGTTGTGACGCCAGTTCTCTCGGACGCGTATTTACCGAGTTAACTTCCGGCGAGTCGCTTAGGTATCGCTGGAACGATAAAATTGCTAAGTACCGCGCCGTGTCGGTTAGACGGTTCGCGGTAAGAGTAAACTTTTTTCCTATCGTTCCTAGATGATTTTAAACGTTATATTCGTGGTAAACTGTGCATACGAAACCGTGTGTCGTGACGCCAGTTCTCTCGGACGCGTATTTACCGAGTTAACTTCCGGCGAGTCGCTTAGGTATCGCTGGAACGATAAAATTGCTAAGTACCGCGCCGTGTCGGTTAGACGGTTCGCGGTAAGAGTAAACTTTTTTCCTATCGTTCCTAGATGATTTTAAACGTTATATTCGTGGTAAACTGTGCATACGAAACCGTGTGTCGTGACGCCAGTTCTCTCGGACGCGTATTTACCGAGTTAACTTCCGGCGAGTCGCTTAGGTATCGCTGGAACGATAAAATTGCTAAGTACCGCGCCGTGTCGGTTAGACGGTTCGCGGTAAGAGTAAACTTTTTTCCTATCGTTCCTAGATGATTTTAAACGTTATATTCGTGGTAAACTGTGCATACGAAACCGTGTGTCGTGACGCCAGTTCTCTCGGACGCGTATTTACCGAGTTAACTTCCGGCGAGTCGCTTAGGTATCGCTGGAACGATAAAATTGCTAAGTACCGCGCCGTGTCGGTTAGACGGTTCGCGGTAAGAGTAAACTTTTTTCCTATCGTTCCTAGATGATTTTAAACGTTATATTCGTGGTAAACTGTGCATACGAAACCGTGTGTCGTGACGCCAGTTCTCTCGGACGCGTATTTACCGAGTTAACTTCCGGCGAGTCGCTTAGGTATCGCTGGAACGATAAAATTGCTAAGTACCGCGCCGTGTCGGTTAGACGGTTCGCGGTAAGAGTAAACTTTTTTCCTATCGTTCCTAGATGATTTTAAACGTTATATTCGTGGTAAACTGTGCATACGAAACCGTGTGTCGTGACGCCAGTTCTCTCGGACGCGTATTTACCGAGTTAACTTCCGGCGAGTCGCTTAGGTATCGCTGGAACGATAAAATTGCTAAGTACCGCGCCGTGTCGGTTAGACGGTTCGCGGTAAGAGTAAACTTTTTTCCTATCGTTCCTAGATGATTTTAAACGTTATATTCGTGGTAAACTGTGCATACGAAACCGTGTGTCGTGACGCCAGTTCTCTCGGACGCGTATTTACCGAGTTAACTTCCGGCGAGTCGCTTAGGTATCGCTGGAACGATAAAATTGCTAAGTACCGCGCCGTGTCGGTTAGACGGTTCGCGGTAAGAGTAAACTTTTTTCCTATCGTTCCTAGATGATTTTAAACGTTATATTCGTGGTAAACTGTGCATACGAAACCGTGTGTCGTGACGCCAGTTCTCTCGGACGCGTATTTACCGAGTTAACTTCCGGCGAGTCGCTTAGGTATCGCTGGAACGATAAAATTGCTAAGTACCGCGCCGTGTCGGTTAGACGGTTCGCGGTAAGAGTAAACTTTTTTCCTATCGTTCCTAGATGATTTTAAACGTTATATTCGTGGTAAACTGTGCATACGAAACCGTGTGTCGTGACGCCAGTTCTCTCGGACGCGTATTTACCGAGTTAACTTCCGGCGAGTCGCTTAGGTATCGCTGGAACGATAAAATTGCTAAGTACCGCGCCGTGTCGGTTAGACGGTTCGCGGTAAGAGTAAACTTTTTTCCTATCGTTCCTAGATGATTTTAAACGTTATATTCGTGGTAAACTGTGCATACGAAACCGTGTGTCGTGACGCCAGTTCTCTCGGACGCGTATTTACCGAGTTAACTTCCGGCGAGTCGCTTAGGTATCGCTGGAACGATAAAATTGCTAAGTACCGCGCCGTGTCGGTTAGACGGTTCGCGGTAAGAGTAAACTTTTTTCCTATCGTTCCTAGATGATTTTAAACGTTATATTCGTGGTAAACTGTGCATACGAAACCGTGTGTCGTGACGCCAGTTCTCTCGGACGCGTATTTACCGAGTTAACTTCCGGCGAGTCGCTTAGGTATCGCTGGAACGATAAAATTGCTAAGTACCGCGCCGTGTCGGTTAGACGGTTCGCGGTAAGAGTAAACTTTTTTCCTATCGTTCCTAGATGATTTTAAACGTTATATTCGTGGTAAACTGTGCATACGAAACCGTGTGTCGTGACGCCAGTTCTCTCGGACGCGTATTTACCGAGTTAACTTCCGGCGAGTCGCTTAGGTATCGCTGGAACGATAAAATTGCTAAGTACCGCGCCGTGTCGGTTAGACGGTTCGCGGTAAGAGTAAACTTTTTTCCTATCGTTCCTAGATGATTTTAAACGTTATATTCGTGGTAAACTGTGCATACGAAACCGTGTGTCGTGACGCCAGTTCTCTCGGACGCGTATTTACCGAGTTAACTTCCGGCGAGTCGCTTAGGTATCGCTGGAACGATAAAATTGCTAAGTACCGCGCCGTGTCGGTTAGACGGTTCGCGGTAAGAGTAAACTTTTTTCCTATCGTTCCTAGATGATTTTAAACGTTATATTCGTGGTAAACTGTGCATACGAAACCGTGTGTCGTGACGCCAGTTCTCTCGGACGCGTATTTACCGAGTTAACTTCCGGCGAGTCGCTTAGGTATCGCTGGAACGATAAAATTGCTAAGTACCGCGCCGTGTCGGTTAGACGGTTCGCGGTAAGAGTAAACTTTTTTCCTATCGTTCCTAGATGATTTTAAACGTTATATTCGTGGTAAACTGTGCATACGAAACCGTGTGTCGTGACGCCAGTTCTCTCGGACGCGTATTTACCGAGTTAACTTCCGGCGAGTCGCTTAGGTATCGCTGGAACGATAAAATTGCTAAGTACCGCGCCGTGTCGGTTAGACGGTTCGCGGTAAGAGTAAACTTTTTTCCTATCGTTCCTAGATGATTTTAAACGTTATATTCGTGGTAAACTGTGCATACGAAACCGTGTGTCGTGACGCCAGTTCTCTCGGACGCGTATTTACCGAGTTAACTTCCGGCGAGTCGCTTAGGTATCGCTGGAACGATAAAATTGCTAAGTACCGCGCCGTGTCGGTTAGACGGTTCGCGGTAAGAGTAAACTTTTTTCCTATCGTTCCTAGATGATTTTAAACGTTATATTCGTGGTAAACTGTGCATACGAAACCGTGTGTCGTGACGCCAGTTCTCTCGGACGCGTATTTACCGAGTTAACTTCCGGCGAGTCGCTTAGGTATCGCTGGAACGATAAAATTGCTAAGTACCGCGCCGTGTCGGTTAGACGGTTCGCGGTAAGAGTAAACTTTTTTCCTATCGTTCCTAGATGATTTTAAACGTTATATTCGTGGTAAACTGTGCATACGAAACCGTGTGTCGTGACGCCAGTTCTCTCGGACGCGTATTTACCGAGTTAACTTCCGGCGAGTCGCTTAGGTATCGCTGGAACGATAAAATTGCTAAGTACCGCGCCGTGTCGGTTAGACGGTTCGCGGTAAGAGTAAACTTTTTTCCTATCGTTCCTAGATGATTTTAAACGTTATATTCGTGGTAAACTGTGCATACGAAACCGTGTGTCGTGACGCCAGTTCTCTCGGACGCGTATTTACCGAGTTAACTTCCGGCGAGTCGCTTAGGTATCGCTGGAACGATAAAATTGCTAAGTACCGCGCCGTGTCGGTTAGACGGTTCGCGGTAAGAGTAAACTTTTTTCCTATCGTTCCTAGATGATTTTAAACGTTATATTCGTGGTAAACTGTGCATACGAAACCGTGTGTCGTGACGCCAGTTCTCTCGGACGCGTATTTACCGAGTTAACTTCCGGCGAGTCGCTTAGGTATCGCTGGAACGATAAAATTGCTAAGTACCGCGCCGTGTCGGTTAGACGGTTCGCGGTAAGAGTAAACTTTTTTCCTATCGTTCCTAGATGATTTTAAACGTTATATTCGTGGTAAACTGTGCATACGAAACCGTGTGTCGTGACGCCAGTTCTCTCGGACGCGTATTTACCGAGTTAACTTCCGGCGAGTCGCTTAGGTATCGCTGGAACGATAAAATTGCTAAGTACCGCGCCGTGTCGGTTAGACGGTTCGCGGTAAGAGTAAACTTTTTTCCTATCGTTCCTAGATGATTTTAAACGTTATATTCGTGGTAAACTGTGCATACGAAACCGTGTGTCGTGACGCCAGTTCTCTCGGACGCGTATTTACCGAGTTAACTTCCGGCGAGTCGCTTAGGTATCGCTGGAACGATAAAATTGCTAAGTACCGCGCCGTGTCGGTTAGACGGTTCGCGGTAAGAGTAAACTTTTTTCCTATCGTTCCTAGATGATTTTAAACGTTATATTCGTGGTAAACTGTGCATACGAAACCGTGTGTCGTGACGCCAGTTCTCTCGGACGCGTATTTACCGAGTTAACTTCCGGCGAGTCGCTTAGGTATCGCTGGAACGATAAAATTGCTAAGTACCGCGCCGTGTCGGTTAGACGGTTCGCGGTAAGAGTAAACTTTTTTCCTATCGTTCCTAGATGATTTTAAACGTTATATTCGTGGTAAACTGTGCATACGAAACCGTGTGTCGTGACGCCAGTTCTCTCGGACGCGTATTTACCGAGTTAACTTCCGGCGAGTCGCTTAGGTATCGCTGGAACGATAAAATTGCTAAGTACCGCGCCGTGTCGGTTAGACGGTTCGCGGTAAGAGTAAACTTTTTTCCTATCGTTCCTAGATGATTTTAAACGTTATATTCGTGGTAAACTGTGCATACGAAACCGTGTGTCGTGACGCCAGTTCTCTCGGACGCGTATTTACCGAGTTAAGCGTTCCGGCGAGTCGCTTAGGTATCGCTGGAACGATAAAATTGCTAAGTACCGCGCCGTGTCGGTTAGACGGTTCGCGGTAAGAGTAAACTTTTTTCCTATCGTTCCTAGATGATTTTAAACGTTATATTCGTGGTAAACTGTGCATACGAAACCGTGTGTCGTGACGCCAGTTCTCTCGGACGCGTATTTACCGAGTTAACTTCCGGCGAGTCGCTTAGGTATCGCTGGAACGATAAAATTGCTAAGTACCGCGCCGTGTCGGGACGGTTCGCGGTAAGAGTAAACTTTTTTCCTATCGTTCCTAGATGATTTTAAACGTTATATTCGTGGTAAACTGTGCATACGAAACCGTGTGTCGTGACGCCAGTTCTCTCGGACGCGTATTTACCGAGTTAACTTCCGGCGAGTCGCTTAGGTATCGCTGGAACGATAAAATTGCTAAGTACCGCGCCGTGTCGGTTAGACGGTTCGCGGTAAGAGTAAACTTTTTTCCTATCGTTCCTAGATGATTTTAAACGTTATATTCGTGGTAAACTGTGCATACGAAACCGTGTGTCGTGACGCCAGTTCTCTCGGACGCGTATTTACCGAGTTAACTTCCGGCGAGTCGCTTAGGTATCGCTGGAACGATAAAATTGCTAAGTACCGCGCCGTGTCGGTTAGACGGTTCGCGGTAAGAGTAAACTTTTTTCCTATCGTTCCTAGATGATTTTAAACGTTATATTCGTGGTAAACTGTGCATACGAAACCGTGTTTCGTGACGCCAGTTCTCTCGGACGCGTATTTACCGAGTTAACTTCCGGCGAGTCGCTTAGGTATCGCTGGAACGATAAAATTGCTAAGTACCGCGCCGTGTCGGTTAGACGGTTCGCGGTAAGAGTAAACTTTTTTCCTATCGTTCCTAGATGATTTTAAACGTTATATTCGTGGTAAACTGTGCATACGAAACCGTGTGTCGTGACGCCAGTTCTCTCGGACGCGTATTTACCGAGTTAACTTCCGGCGAGTCGCTTAGGTATCGCTGGAACGATAAAATTGCTAAGTACCGCGCCGTGTCGGTTAGACGGTTCGCGGTAAGAGTAAACTTTTTTCCTATCGTTCCTAGATGATTTTAAACGTTATATTCGTGGTAAACTGTGCATACGAAACCGTGTGTCGTGACGCCAGTTCTCTCGGACGCGTATTTACCGAGTTAACTTCCGGCGAGTCGCTTAGGTATCGCTGGAACGATAAAATTGCTAAGTACCGCGCCGTGTCGGTTAGACGGTTCGCGGTAAGAGTAAACTTTTTTCCTATCGTTCCTAGATGATTTTAAACGTTATATTCGTGGTAAACTGTGCATACGAAACCGTGTGTCGTGACGCCAGTTCTCTCGGACGCGTATTTACCGAGTTAACTTCCGGCGAGTCGCTTAGGTATCGCTGGAACGATAAAATTGCTAAGTACCGCGCCGTGTCGGTTAGACGGTTCGCGGTAAGAGTAAACTTTTTTCCTATCGTTCCTAGATGATTTTAAACGTTATATTCGTGGTAAACTGTGCATACGAAACCGTGTGTCGTGACGCCAGTTCTCTCGGACGCGTATTTACCGAGTTAACTTCCGGCGAGTCGCTTAGGTATCGCTGGAACGATAAAATTGCTAAGTACCGCGCCGTGTCGGTTAGACGGTTCGCGGTAAGAGTAAACTTTTTTCCTATCGTTCCTAGATGATTTTAAACGTTATATTCGTGGTAAACTGTGCATACGAAACCGTGTGTCGTGACGCCAGTTCTCTCGGACGCGTATTTACCGAGTTAACTTCCGGCGAGTCGCTTAGGTATCGCTGGAACGATAAAATTGCTAAGTACCGCGCCGTGTCGGTTAGACGGTTCGCGGTAAGAGTAAACTTTTTTCCTATCGTTCCTAGATGATTTTAAACGTTATATTCGTGGTAAACTGTGCATACGAAACCGTGTGTCGTGACGCCAGTTCTCTCGGACGCGTATTTACCGAGTTAACTTCCGGCGAGTCGCTTAGGTATCGCTGGAACGATAAAATTGCTAAGTACCGCGCCGTGTCGGTTAGACGGTTCGCGGTAAGAGTAAACTTTTTTCCTATCGTTCCTAGATGATTTTAAACGTTATATTCGTGGTAAACTGTGCATACGAAACCGTGTGTCGTGACGCCAGTTCTCTCGGACGCGTATTTACCGAGTTAACTTCCGGCGAGTCGCTTAGGTATCGCTGGAACGATAAAATTGCTAAGTACCGCGCCGTGTCGGTTAGACGGTTCGCGGTAAGAGTAAACTTTTTTCCTATCGTTCCTAGATGATTTTAAACGTTATATTCGTGGTAAACTGTGCATACGAAACCGTGTGTCGTGACGCCAGTTCTCTCGGACGCGTATTTACCGAGTTAACTTCCGGCGAGTCGCTTAGGTATCGCTGGAACGATAAAATTGCTAAGTACCGCGCCGTGTCGGTTAGACGGTTCGCGGTAAGAGTAAACTTTTTTCCTATCGTTCCTAGATGATTTTAAACGTTATATTCGTGGTAAACTGTGCATACGAAACCGTGTGTCGTGACGCCAGTTCTCTCGGACGCGTATTTACCGAGTTAACTTCCGGCGAGTCGCTTAGGTATCGCTGGAACGATAAAATTGCTAAGTACCGCGCCGTGTCGGTTAGACGGTTCGCGGTAAGAGTAAACTTTTTTCCTATCGTTCCTAGATGATTTTAAACGTTATATTCGTGGTAAACTGTGCATACGAAACCGTGTGTCGTGACGCCAGTTCTCTCGGACGCGTATTTACCGAGTTAACTTCCGGCGAGTCGCTTAGGTATCGCTGGAACGATAAAATTGCTAAGTACCGCGCCGTGTCGGTTAGACGGTTCGCGGTAAGAGTAAACTTTTTTCCTATCGTTCCTAGATGATTTTAAACGTTATATTCGTGGTAAACTGTGCATACGAAACCGTGTGTCGTGACGCCAGTTCTCTCGGACGCGTATTTACCGAGTTAACTTCCGGCGAGTCGCTTAGGTATCGCTGGAACGATAAAATTGCTAAGTACCGCGCCGTGTCGGTTAGACGGTTCGCGGTAAGAGTAAACTTTTTTCCTATCGTTCCTAGATGATTTTAAACGTTATATTCGTGGTAAACTGTGCATACGAAACCGTGTGTCGTGACGCCAGTTCTCTCGGACGCGTATTTACCGAGTTAACTTCCGGCGAGTCGCTTAGGTATCGCTGGAACGATAAAATTGCTAAGTACCGCGCCGTGTCGGTTAGACGGTTCGCGGTAAGAGTAAACTTTTTTCCTATCGTTCCTAGATGATTTTAAACGTTATATTCGTGGTAAACTGTGCATACGAAACCGTGTGTCGTGACGCCAGTTCTCTCGGACGCGTATTTACCGAGTTAACTTCCGGCGAGTCGCTTAGGTATCGCTGGAACGATAAAATTGCTAAGTACCGCGCCGTGTCGGTTAGACGGTTCGCGGTAAGAGTAAACTTTTTTCCTATCGTTCCTAGATGATTTTAAACGTTATATTCGTGGTAAACTGTGCATACGAAACCGTGTGTCGTGACGCCAGTTCTCTCGGACGCGTATTTACCGAGTTAACTTCCGGCGAGTCGCTTAGGTATCGCTGGAACGATAAAATTGCTAAGTACCGCGCCGTGTCGGTTAGACGGTTCGCGGTAAGAGTAAACTTTTTTCCTATCGTTCCTAGATGATTTTAAACGTTATATTCGTGGTAAACTGTGCATACGAAACCGTGTGTCGTGACGCCAGTTCTCTCGGACGCGTATTTACCGAGTTAACTTCCGGCGAGTCGCTTAGGTATCGCTGGAACGATAAAATTGCTAAGTACCGCGCCGTGTCGGTTAGACGGTTCGCGGTAAGAGTAAACTTTTTTCCTATCGTTCCTAGATGATTTTAAACGTTATATTCGTGGTAAACTGTGCATACGAAACCGTGTGTCGTGACGCCAGTTCTCTCGGACGCGTATTTACCGAGTTAACTTCCGGCGAGTCGCTTAGGTATCGCTGGAACGATAAAATTGCTAAGTACCGCGCCGTGTCGGTTAGACGGTTCGCGGTAAGAGTAAACTTTTTTCCTATCGTTCCTAGATGATTTTAAACGTTATATTCGTGGTAAACTGTGCATACGAAACCGTGTGTCGTGACGCCAGTTCTCTCGGACGCGTATTTACCGAGTTAACTTCCGGCGAGTCGCTTAGGTATCGCTGGAACGATAAAATTGCTAAGTACCGCGCCGTGTCGGTTAGACGGTTCGCGGTAAGAGTAAACTTTTTTCCTATCGTTCCTAGATGATTTTAAACGTTATATTCGTGGTAAACTGTGCATACGAAACCGTGTGTCGTGACGCCAGTTCTCTCGGACGCGTATTTACCGAGTTAACTTCCGGCGAGTCGCTTAGGTATCGCTGGAACGATAAAATTGCTAAGTACCGCGCCGTGTCGGTTAGACGGTTCGCGGTAAGAGTAAACTTTTTTCCTATCGTTCCTAGATGATTTTAAACGTTATATTCGTGGTAAACTGTGCATACGAAACCGTGTGTCGTGACGCCAGTTCTCTCGGACGCGTATTTACCGAGTTAACTTCCGGCGAGTCGCTTAGGTATCGCTGGAACGATAAAATTGCTAAGTACCGCGCCGTGTCGGTTAGACGGTTCGCGGTAAGAGTAAACTTTTTTCCTATCGTTCCTAGATGATTTTAAACGTTATATTCGTGGTAAACTGTGCATACGAAACCGTGTGTCGTGACGCCAGTTCTCTCGGACGCGTATTTACCGAGTTAACTTCCGGCGAGTCGCTTAGGTATCGCTGGAACGATAAAATTGCTAAGTACCGCGCCGTGTCGGTTAGACGGTTCGCGGTAAGAGTAAACTTTTTTCCTATCGTTCCTAGATGATTTTAAACGTTATATTCGTGGTAAACTGTGCATACGAAACCGTGTGTCGTGACGCCAGTTCTCTCGGACGCGTATTTACCGAGTTAACTTCCGGCGAGTCGCTTAGGTATCGCTGGAACGATAAAATCGCTAAGTACCGCGCCGTGTCGGTTAGACGGTTCGCGGTAAGAGTAAACTTTTTTCCTATCGTTCCTAGATGATTTTAAACGTTATATTCGTGGTAAACTGTGCATACGAAACCGTGTGTCGTGACGCCAGTTCTCTCGGACGCGTATTTACCGAGTTAACTTCCGGCGAGTCGCTTAGGTATCGCTGGAACGATAAAATTGCTAAGTACCGCGCCGTGTCGGTTAGACGGTTCGCGGTAAGAGTAAACTTTTTTCCTATCGTTCCTAGATGATTTTAAACGTTATATTCGTGGTAAACTGTGCATACGAAACCGTGTGTCGTGACGCCAGTTCTCTCGGACGCGTATTTACCGAGTTAACTTCCGGCGAGTCGCTTAGGTATCGCTGGAACGATAAAATTGCTAAGTACCGCGCCGTGTCGGTTAGACGGTTCGCGGTAAGAGTAAACTTTTTTCCTATCGTTCCTAGATGATTTTAAACGTTATATTCGTGGTAAACTGTGCATACGAAACCGTGTGTCGTGACGCCAGTTCTCTCGGACGCGTATTTACCGAGTTAACTTCCGGCGAGTCGCTTAGGTATCGCTGGAACGATAAAATTGCTAAGTACCGCGCCGTGTCGGTTAGACGGTTCGCGGTAAGAGTAAACTTTTTTCCTATCGTTCCTAGATGATTTTAAACGTTATATTCGTGGTAAACTGTGCATACGAAACCGTGTGTCGTGACGCCAGTTCTCTCGGACGCGTATTTACCGAGTTAACTTCCGGCGAGTCGCTTAGGTATCGCTGGAACGATAAAATTGCTAAGTACCGCGCCGTGTCGGTTAGACGGTTCGCGGTAAGAGTAAACTTTTTTCCTATCGTTCCTAGATGATTTTAAACGTTATATTCGTGGTAAACTGTGCATACGAAACCGTGTGTCGTGACGCCAGTTCTCTCGGACGCGTATTTACCGAGTTAACTTCCGGCGAGTCGCTTAGGTATCGCTGGAACGATAAAATTGCTAAGTACCGCGCCGTGTCGGTTAGACGGTTCGCGGTAAGAGTAAACTTTTTTCCTATCGTTCCTAGATGATTTTAAACGTTATATTCGTGGTAAACTGTGCATACGAAACCGTGTGTCGTGACGCCAGTTCTCTCGGACGCGTATTTACCGAGTTAACTTCCGGCGAGTCGCTTAGGTATCGCTGGAACGATAAAATTGCTAAGTACCGCGCCGTGTCGGTTAGACGGTTCGCGGTAAGAGTAAACTTTTTTCCTATCGTTCCTAGATGATTTTAAACGTTATATTCGTGGTAAACTGTGCATACGAAACCGTGTGTCGTGACGCCAGTTCTCTCGGACGCGTATTTACCGAGTTAACTTCCGGCGAGTCGCTTAGGTATCGCTGGAACGATAAAATTGCTAAGTACCGCGCCGTGTCGGTTAGACGGTTCGCGGTAAGAGTAAACTTTTTTCCTATCGTTCCTAGATGATTTTAAACGTTATATTCGTGGTAAACTGTGCATACGAAACCGTGTGTCGTGACGCCAGTTCTCTCGGACGCGTATTTACCGAGTTAACTTCCGGCGAGTCGCTTAGGTATCGCTGGAACGATAAAATTGCTAAGTACCGCGCCGTGTCGGTTAGACGGTTCGCGGTAAGAGTAAACTTTTTTCCTATCGTTCCTAGATGATTTTAAACGTTATATTCGTGGTAAACTGTGCATACGAAACCGTGTGTCGTGACGCCAGTTCTCTCGGACGCGTATTTACCGAGTTAACTTCCGGCGAGTCGCTTAGGTATCGCTGGAACGATAAAATTGCTAAGTACCGCGCCGTGTCGGTTAGACGGTTCGCGGTAAGAGTAAACTTTTTTCCTATCGTTCCTAGATGATTTTAAACGTTATATTCGTGGTAAACTGTGCATACGAAACCGTGTGTCGTGACGCCAGTTCTCTCGGACGCGTATTTACCGAGTTAACTTCCGGCGAGTCGCTTAGGTATCGCTGGAACGATAAAATTGCTAAGTACCGCGCCGTGTCGGTTAGACGGTTCGCGGTAAGAGTAAACTTTTTTCCTATCGTTCCTAGATGATTTTAAACGTTATATTCGTGGTAAACTGTGCATACGAAACCGTGTGTCGTGACGCCAGTTCTCTCGGACGCGTATTTACCGAGTTAACTTCCGGCGAGTCGCTTAGGTATCGCTGGAACGATAAAATTGCTAAGTACCGCGCCGTGTCGGTTAGACGGTTCGCGGTAAGAGTAAACTTTTTTCCTATCGTTCCTAGATGATTTTAAACGTTATATTCGTGGTAAACTGTGCATACGAAACCGTGTGTCGTGACGCCAGTTCTCTCGGACGCGTATTTACCGAGTTAACTTCCGGCGAGTCGCTTAGGTATCGCTGGAACGATAAAATTGCTAAGTACCGCGCCGTGTCGGTTAGACGGTTCGCGGTAAGAGTAAACTTTTTTCCTATCGTTCCTAGATGATTTTAAACGTTATATTCGTGGTAAACTGTGCATACGAAACCGTGTGTCGTGACGCCAGTTCTCTCGGACGCGTATTTACCGAGTTAACTTCCGGCGAGTCGCTTAGGTATCGCTGGAACGATAAAATTGCTAAGTACCGCGCCGTGTCGGTTAGACGGTTCGCGGTAAGAGTAAACTTTTTTCCTATCGTTCCTAGATGATTTTAAACGTTATATTCGTGGTAAACTGTGCATACGAAACCGTGTGTCGTGACGCCAGTTCTCTCGGACGCGTATTTACCGAGTTAACTTCCGGCGAGTCGCTTAGGTATCGCTGGAACGATAAAATTGCTAAGTACCGCGCCGTGTCGGTTAGAAGGTTCGCGGTAAGAGTAAACTTTTTTCCTATCGTTCCTAGATGATTTTAAACGTTATATTCGTGGTAAACTGTGCATACGAAACCGTGTGTCGTGACGCCAGTTCTCTCGGACGCGTATTTACCGAGTTAACTTCCGGCGAGTCGCTTAGGTATCGCTGGAACGATAAAATTGCTAAGTACCGCGCCGTGTCGGTTAGACGGTTCGCGGTAAGAGTAAACTTTTTTCCTATCGTTCCTAGATGATTTTAAACGTTATATTCGTGGTAAACTGTGCATACGAAACCGTGTGTCGTGACGCCAGTTCTCTCGGACGCGTATTTACCGAGTTAACTTCCGCCGGCGAGTCGCTTAGGTATCGCTGGAACGATAAAATTGCTAAGTACCGCGCCGTGTCGGTTAGACGGTTCGCGGTAAGAGTAAACTTTTTTCCTATCGTTCCTAGATGATTTTAAACGTTATATTCGTGGTAAACTGTGCATACGAAACCGTGTGTCGTGACGCCAGTTCTCTCGGACGCGTATTTACCGAGTTAACTTCCGGCGAGTCGCTTAGGTATCGCTGGAACGATAAAATTGCTAAGTACCGCGCCGTGTCGGTTAGACGGTTCGCGGTAAGAGTAAACTTTTTTCCTATCGTTCCTAGATGATTTTAAACGTTATATTCGTGGTAAACTGTGCATACGAAACCGTGTGTCGTGACGCCAGTTCTCTCGGACGCGTATTTACCGAGTTAACTTCCGGCGAGTCGCTTAGGTATCGCTGGAACGATAAAATTGCTAAGTACCGCGCCGTGTCGGTTAGACGGTTCGCGGTAAGAGTAAACTTTTTTCCTATCGTTCCTAGATGATTTTAAACGTTATATTCGTGGTAAACTGTGCATACGAAACCGTGTGTCGTGACGCCAGTTCTCTCGGACGCGTATTTACCGAGTTAACTTCCGGCGAGTCGCTTAGGTATCGCTGGAACGATAAAATTGCTAAGTACCGCGCCGTGTCGGTTAGACGGTTCGCGGTAAGAGTAAACTTTTTTCCTATCGTTCCTAGATGATTTTAAACGTTATATTCGTGGTAAACTGTGCATACGAAACCGTGTGTCGTGACGCCAGTTCTCTCGGACGCGTATTTACCGAGTTAACTTCCGGCGAGTCGCTTAGGTATCGCTGGAACGATAAAATTGCTAAGTACCGCGCCGTGTCGGTTAGACGGTTCGCGGTAAGAGTAAACTTTTTTCCTATCGTTCCTAGATGATTTTAAACGTTATATTCGTGGTAAACTGTGCATACGAAACCGTGTGTCGTGACGCCAGTTCTCTCGGACGCGTATTTACCGAGTTAACTTCCGGCGAGTCGCTTAGGTATCGCTGGAACGATAAAATTGCTAAGTACCGCGCCGTGTCGGTTAGACGGTTCGCGGTAAGAGTAAACTTTTTTCCTATCGTTCCTAGATGATTTTAAACGTTATATTCGTGGTAAACTGTGCATACGAAACCGTGTGTCGTGACGCCAGTTCTCTCGGACGCGTATTTACCGAGTTAACTTCCGGCGAGTCGCTTAGGTATCGCTGGAACGATAAAATTGCTAAGTACCGCGCCGTGTCGGTTAGACGGTTCGCGGTAAGAGTAAACTTTTTTCCTATCGTTCCTAGATGATTTTAAACGTTATATTCGTGGTAAACTGTGCATACGAAACCGTGTGTCGTGACGCCAGTTCTCTCGGACGCGTATTTACCGAGTTAACTTCCGGCGAGTCGCTTAGGTATCGCTGGAACGATAAAATTGCTAAGTACCGCGCCGTGTCGGTTAGACGGTTCGCGGTAAGAGTAAACTTTTTTCCTATCGTTCCTAGATGATTTTAAACGTTATATTCGTGGTAAACTGTGCATACGAAACCGTGTGTCGTGACGCCAGTTCTCTCGGACGCGTATTTACCGAGTTAACTTCCGGCGAGTCGCTTAGGTATCGCTGGAACGATAAAATTGCTAAGTACCGCGCCGTGTCGGTTAGACGGTTCGCGGTAAGAGTAAACTTTTTTCCTATCGTTCCTAGATGATTTTAAACGTTATATTCGTGGTAAACTGTGCATACGAAACCGTGTGTCGTGACGCCAGTTCTCTCGGACGCGTATTTACCGAGTTAACTTCCGGCGAGTCGCTTAGGTATCGCTGGAACGATAAAATTGCTAAGTACCGCGCCGTGTCGGTTAGACGGTTCGCGGTAAGAGTAAACTTTTTTCCTATCGTTCCTAGATGATTTTAAACGTTATATTCGTGGTAAACTGTGCATACGAAACCGTGTGTCGTGACGCCAGTTCTCTCGGACGCGTATTTACCGAGTTAACTTCCGGCGAGTCGCTTAGGTATCGCTGGAACGATAAAATTGCTAAGTACCGCGCCGTGTCGGTTAGACGGTTCGCGGTAAGAGTAAACTTTTTTCCTATCGTTCCTAGATGATTTTAAACGTTATATTCGTGGTAAACTGTGCATACGAAACCGTGTGTCGTGACGCCAGTTCTCTCGGACGCGTATTTACCGAGTTAACTTCCGGCGAGTCGCTTAGGTATCGCTGGAACGATAAAATTGCTAAGTACCGCGCCGTGTCGGTTAGACGGTTCGCGGTAAGAGTAAACTTTTTTCCTATCGTTCCTAGATGATTTTAAACGTTATATTCGTGGTAAACTGTGCATACGAAACCGTGTGTCGTGACGCCAGTTCTCTCGGACGCGTATTTACCGAGTTAACTTCCGGCGAGTCGCTTAGGTATCGCTGGAACGATAAAATTGCTAAGTACCGCGCCGTGTCGGTTAGACGGTTCGCGGTAAGAGTAAACTTTTTTCCTATCGTTCCTAGATGATTTTAAACGTTATATTCGTGGTAAACTGTGCATACGAAACCGTGTGTCGTGACGCCAGTTCTCTCGGTACGCGTATTTACCGAGTTAACTTCCGGCGAGTCGCTTAGGTATCGCTGGAACGATAAAATTGCTAAGTACCGCGCCGTGTCGGTTAGACGGTTCGCGGTAAGAGTAAACTTTTTTCCTATCGTTCCTAGATGATTTTAAACGTTATATTCGTGGTAAACTGTGCATACGAAACCGTGTGTCGTGACGCCAGTTCTCTCGGACGCGTATTTACCGAGTTAACTTCCGGCGAGTCGCTTAGGTATCGCTGGAACGATAAAATTGCTAAGTACCGCGCCGTGTCGGTTAGACGGTTCGCGGTAAGAGTAAACTTTTTTCCTATCGTTCCTAGATGATTTTAAACGTTATATTCGTGGTAAACTGTGCATACGAAACCGTGTGTCGTGACGCCAGTTCTCTCGGACGCGTATTTACCGAGTTAACTTCCGGCGAGTCGCTTAGGTATCGCTGGAACGATAAAATTGCTAAGTACCGCGCCGTGTCGGTTAGACGGTTCGCGGTAAGAGTAAACTTTTTTCCTATCGTTCCTAGATGATTTTAAACGTTATATTCGTGGTAAACTGTGCATACGAAACCGTGTGTCGTGACGCCAGTTCTCTCGGACGCGTATTTACCGAGTTAACTTCCGGCGAGTCGCTTAGGTATCGCTGGAACGATAAAATTGCTAAGTACCGCGCCGTGTCGGTTAGACGGTTCGCGGTAAGAGTAAACTTTTTTCCTATCGTTCCTAGATGATTTTAAACGTTATATTCGTGGTAAACTGTGCATACGAAACCGTGTGTCGTGACGCCAGTTCTCTCGGACGCGTATTTACCGAGTTAACTTCCGGCGAGTCGCTTAGGTATCGCTGGAACGATAAAATTGCTAAGTACCGCGCCGTGTCGGTTAGACGGTTCGCGGTAAGAGTAAACTTTTTTCCTATCGTTCCTAGATGATTTTAAACGTTATATTCGTGGTAAACTGTGCATACGAAACCGTGTGTCGTGACGCCAGTTCTCTCGGACGCGTATTTACCGAGTTAACTTCCGGCGAGTCGCTTAGGTATCGCTGGAACGATAAAATTGCTAAGTACCGCGCCGTGTCGGTTAGACGGTTCGCGGTAAGAGTAAACTTTTTTCCTATCGTTCCTAGATGATTTTAAACGTTATATTCGTGGTAAACTGTGCATACGAAACCGTGTGTCGTGACGCCAGTTCTCTCGGACGCGTATTTACCGAGTTAACTTCCGGCGAGTCGCTTAGGTATCGCTGGAACGATAAAATTGCTAAGTACCGCGCCGTGTCGGTTAGACGGTTCGCGGTAAGAGTAAACTTTTTTCCTATCGTTCCTAGATGATTTTAAACGTTATATTCGTGGTAAACTGTGCATACGAAACCGTGTGTCGTGACGCCAGTTCTCTCGGACGCGTATTTACCGAGTTAACTTCCGGCGAGTCGCTTAGGTATCGCTGGAACGATAAAATTGCTAAGTACCGCGCCGTGTCGGTTAGACGGTTCGCGGTAAGAGTAAACTTTTTTCCTATCGTTCCTAGATGATTTTAAACGTTATATTCGTGGTAAACTGTGCATACGAAACCGTGTGTCGTGACGCCAGTTCTCTCGGACGCGTATTTACCGAGTTAACTTCCGGCGAGTCGCTTAGGTATCGCTGGAACGATAAAATTGCTAAGTACCGCGCCGTGTCGGTTAGACGGTTCGCGGTAAGAGTAAACTTTTTTCCTATCGTTCCTAGATGATTTTAAACGTTATATTCGTGGTAAACTGTGCATACGAAACCGTGTGTCGTGACGCCAGTTCTCTCGGACGCGTATTTACCGAGTTAACTTCCGGCGAGTCGCTTAGGTATCGCTGGAACGATAAAATTGCTAAGTACCGCGCCGTGTCGGTTAGACGGTTCGCGGTAAGAGTAAACTTTTTTCCTATCGTTCCTAGATGATTTTAAACGTTATATTCGTGGTAAACTGTGCATACGAAACCGTGTGTCGTGACGCCAGTTCTCTCGGACGCGTATTTACCGAGTTAACTTCCGGCGAGTCGCTTAGGTATCGCTGGAACGATAAAATTGCTAAGTACCGCGCCGTGTCGGTTAGACGGTTCGCGGTAAGAGTAAACTTTTTTCCTATCGTTCCTAGATGATTTTAAACGTTATATTCGTGGTAAACTGTGCATACGAAACCGTGTGTCGTGACGCCAGTTCTCTCGGACGCGTATTTACCGAGTTAACTTCCGGCGAGTCGCTTAGGTATCGCTGGAACGATAAAATTGCTAAGTACCGCGCCGTGTCGGTTAGACGGTTCGCGGTAAGAGTAAACTTTTTTCCTATCGTTCCTAGATGATTTTAAACGTTATATTCGTGGTAAACTGTGCATACGAAACCGTGTGTCGTGACGCCAGTTCTCTCGGACGCGTATTTACCGAGTTAACTTCCGGCGAGTCGCTTAGGTATCGCTGGAACGATAAAATTGCTAAGTACCGCGCCGTGTCGGTTAGACGGTTCGCGGTAAGAGTAAACTTTTTTCCTATCGTTCCTAGATGATTTTAAACGTTATATTCGTGGTAAACTGTGCATACGAAACCGTGTGTCGTGACGCCAGTTCTCTCGGACGCGTATTTACCGAGTTAACTTCCGGCGAGTCGCTTAGGTATCGCTGGAACGATAAAATTGCTAAGTACCGCGCCGTGTCGGTTAGACGGTTCGCGGTAAGAGTAAACTTTTTTCCTATCGTTCCTAGATGATTTTAAACGTTATATTCGTGGTAAACTGTGCATACGAAACCGTGTGTCGTGACGCCAGTTCTCTCGGACGCGTATTTACCGAGTTAACTTCCGGCGAGTCGCTTAGGTATCGCTGGAACGATAAAATTGCTAAGTACCGCGCCGTGTCGGTTAGACGGTTCGCGGTAAGAGTAAACTTTTTTCCTATCGTTCCTAGATGATTTTAAACGTTATATTCGTGGTAAACTGTGCATACGAAACCGTGTGTCGTGACGCCAGTTCTCTCGGACGCGTATTTACCGAGTTAACTTCCGGCGAGTCGCTTAGGTATCGCTGGAACGATAAAATTGCTAAGTACCGCGCCGTGTCGGTTAGACGGTTCGCGGTAAGAGTAAACTTTTTTCCTATCGTTCCTAGATGATTTTAAACGTTATATTCGTGGTAAACTGTGCATACGAAACCGTGTGTCGTGACGCCAGTTCTCTCGGACGCGTATTTACCGAGTTAACTTCCGGCGAGTCGCTTAGGTATCGCTGGAACGATAAAATTGCTAAGTACCGCGCCGTGTCGGTTAGACGGTTCGCGGTAAGAGTAAACTTTTTTCCTATCGTTCCTAGATGATTTTAAACGTTATATTCGTGGTAAACTGTGCATACGAAACCGTGTGTCGTGACGCCAGTTCTCTCGGACGCGTATTTACCGAGTTAACTTCCGGCGAGTCGCTTAGGTATCGCTGGAACGATAAAATTGCTAAGTACCGCGCCGTGTCGGTTAGACGGTTCGCGGTAAGAGTAAACTTTTTTCCTATCGTTCCTAGATGATTTTAAACGTTATATTCGTGGTAAACTGTGCATACGAAACCGTGTGTCGTGACGCCAGTTCTCTCGGACGCGTATTTACCGAGTTAACTTCCGGCGAGTCGCTTAGGTATCGCTGGAACGATAAAATTGCTAAGTACCGCGCCGTGTCGGTTAGACGGTTCGCGGTAAGAGTAAACTTTTTTCCTATCGTTCCTAGATGATTTTAAACGT
>CAKAJI010000424.1:72500-75000 GCA_916610255.1 Lasioglossum lativentre
AAAAAAAATGACATGGGGCGACCGACAAAGGTCATTTACCTTCTCCGCGGTGCTAATCTCTCTTGTGCGTGACAATGAAGTTCGAAAGCCACTCCAATAGAGGAGTATATATAAAATATTAACTCTCGGTGGGATTTCTTTCTCTCTAACACACTCTAGACACACACGGGGGTACAGAAACGTTGCGCACAGACGACATCATATCTCGATCAAACCAAAGAGACACGAGAGAGATCTCGCGCGGTCGTCATTCAATTCAACGAACGTGGCGATGGAATGGCAACACGCTGATTAGCGAGGACACGCGACGACGGGGAAATTTTATTCAACCCGATACAAGTACGCGTGCTCGTCCCGCACAATTTAGCGTTGCTCCGCTGTCCATCGATTATCCAAGCGTTCGTAGAACGAGAGACCAACGTCTTTTTTCTCTTCTCGAAGGACTCTCACAATGTTTGTCGAGAAGTCGCTAGGCAACGACGACCCTCCGCATGCATGTTAAATATGTAGAGACAGAAACACATCCACGCACAAGCGTATTTCTCTTTATATATATATATCTCCCTGGGGCTTACATCGCACACCACACAGATTTTATACACGGGTGTCTGTATCTTCTCTTTATTTTTGTGTCCATTATCTGTATAGTCTCTTAAAGACTGACTCTTTATACCTCTTTCGTATACGCATCATTTCAGGCGACGTCGGGAGCGCGTTGAATGTTCACGAGTGAAACGCTTCTTTCGCAATGCGAATCGTTTCACAGAGAAAGTGAGAGATGTCGAACTCGTCGGAGCGGTGTCTTACGGGCGGTCGGTCGTACGACTCGCGACACCGCAAAACACTCACGCAAGTCCGAATGTGAGAATACCAATCTCTCTACTATTCTCGCGAAACTGTTAGACGCAATGCAAAATTTACAATTTTCACAGAACCGCGTCAAACGCCGACGAAACGCCCATCATTCGCTCGTACGTAGAGCATCTTCGCAACCCGACTCAGAAACGCTCTTGCGCCCTCCAATTTTATAAATATTGGAGAGGTAAGCGACGGCGGGGACTTACAAGAGCAACGCAAGCAGTATTTGGTTACGTAAACGACCCTCAGCCAGGCGTGGTCCAGGAATTGTATCCGTGGACCGCAATGTGCGTTCGAAATGTCGATGTTCATGTGTCCTGCAGTTCACACGTTGACGCGCAATTAGCTGCGTTCTTCATCGACCCACGAGCCAAGTGATCCACCGTTCAGGGTAATCGTATAATTTTGATTTGTAATCAATATATGTATATTTTGTCTCTTTGTTCTGCGGTTCGTAAGAACGCCGATACCTGAAAACTCCAACCAGCGCGCGAAGGAGATTCAGGCGTCGTTTTTAAGGACGACACAGTCGTCCGTGGAAACGGAAACCGCGCAGAGTACGCACGCGCGGAGACAGCACGTACCTGACACGGCCGGGCGAACAGTACATTGAAAAACCTTTAAAATGGAAAACGCGGAGGGGAATTCTGAAAACGACGGGGATCATAGACAACCCGATATACTGGATCCAGAACACTTCCCTCCTCCTTTTTATTGGAAATGTGAATTCGATGTTAGCGGACTTCACAGCCGGCTCTCTCACTCTGGCCGTGCGCGATCGTTCGTCCCAACTCTTGTGCACAGTATTATCGCCCCACAGAGAGTAGGGTGTCAGAATCGCAACACATAGCCTTAACAAGCGAGGAGCTTCACAGCCGGTCCTCTCGAATATATTACACCGTTCTTCAACGAACAACGCGTGCGGCGACACGTTTTGTGCTCTTGGTTATACGCGAACTCGATAAATAGAGAGCGGGACTCTCAGCCGGCTCTGGCAGCGGTCATTCGTCCCAAGCTCGTGTGTACATACACAGAGTAGGGTGTCAGACTCACGCAGCTTTAAAAGCGAGCTTCACAGCCGGTCCTCTCGTCTCTCTATCTCTCGATGTTCGTGAACGGACACAACACGTCCCACCGCGCGTTTTCCACAGGCTACCCTGATTTTATTTGTCCTTTTCGGGACACCGTTTCCAACGGACATTTTTTCGGACATTACAGGCGAAGACCGAGGAAGCGCGCGATATGTGAATTCGAATCGACGCTTACATCCCATGTTCTTGCGACCGTAATATATGTCCATATATAATTGTCGAGAGCCTACACACGCAGAGACACCAAAGGCGTATTATATATATTATATATATGTAATCATGAGCCCACTCTTTGATACGAGGTATTTTTCAAAGAGAACGACCACTCTCTCGGTGGCGGGTGAGAACATCGTGATTCGTAAACGACGGGTATTTCTATATTCGTGGGTTGAACACTATAACATTCAGCGTCCGACGGAAAATCGTACGTACCGATCGCTCGAGTTTGCAAATGCGAACGTCGATAATGTTGACGATTCCCGAAGACCCGAAGTACAGCTCTTCCCACTCACTCCCCAATACAAGTAAACGATACGATGCTTTTTTCACCT
>CAKAJI010000424.1:77500-92500 GCA_916610255.1 Lasioglossum lativentre
GCGGCTTCTCCAGTATATCTGAACAACCTTACTTCTTTTAAAACACATGGTTGTTCATGCTTCACAGACAATTCGTTTTCGTTTTTCATCATATTAAGGTTTGCACAAACGTGGAAGCGTGTATAGCTCAGTAACATAGGTAACGCATAAGCACCATAATATGCTGGACGGCGTTTCCCAATGCCCGTCTGCTCGCGCTAGGCATAAACGAAATGTGCAATACCACATTTAATATGATGTTCTTTCTTTTTCTCTTATATATGTTTCACAAACAATTTTGGTTTGTTCTATTTTAATATATTTATTTTATTTTGTCATTTTTAGACATTTTTGTTTTCTTTAATATAACCCTCTTTTTTATCCAATGCTGCAACGCTCGGAATGAAGATGATGCTCAGTTAGTACGAGTATACACAAAAGTGAATACAAGTCGCCAACATCCGAAGGATGCTCGCCACATAAGGGCCATTCGGTCTAGGACACCGACCCGTGGCTATGCTGTGTAGAGAAAATATTCGATACGAAACAGTCAAGACCGAAGTCTCGAGGCGCCGTGAGAGCTGCTTCTCGACCGAGATCGTAGAATAGCCCCAAGCGCACGCTGAACCGATCGAAGCGACCGAACGGTCGACTCTCTTATAGATACCGAACGGCCGGCCGGGACGCCGGCGCCGCGCGGTCAATAGCACGCGCGCTTATGGCGGTAAACCGTCGCGGCAACAGCCCAACCGGCGGGGCTGTTGGGACTTAGAGCGAAAAAACTGTGAAAATTTATTTCGTAAAATACAATAAATTTTTGTATTTCTAGGATATTTAACACAAAACATTCAACTTTTCATATACTTTCTCGGACTCAAAAATTTTTTTAAGTTCCAACGGCAAGAGTAAACTTTTTCTGTATCGATTCCAGGCGATTTTAAATGTTAGATCATTGTAATATAAAACATATTAACAATGAATATAAAGTTACAAAGCGCTACAATGCGTATTTACCGAAATAATTGAAAATAATGGTCGATAGCGTACTACTTCGTTGCTCGAAGTCCCACCGGTAAGAGTAAACTTTTTTCCTATCGTTCCTAGATGATTTTAAACGTTATATTCGTGGTAAACTGTGCATACGAAACCGTGTGTCGTGACGCCAGTTCTCTCGGACGCGTATTTACCGAGTTATAAGCGAGTTAACTTCCGGCGAGTCGCTTAGGTATCGCTGGAACGATAAAATTGCTAAGTACCGCGCCGTGTCGGTTAGACGGTTCGCGGTAAGAGTAAACTTTTTT
This sequence comes from Lasioglossum lativentre, assembly GCA_916610255.1. Taxonomy (NCBI): domain Eukaryota; kingdom Metazoa; phylum Arthropoda; class Insecta; order Hymenoptera; family Halictidae; genus Lasioglossum; species Lasioglossum lativentre. The sequence goes on from CAKAJI010000424.1 coordinate 78,781, forward strand.
CCTATCGTTCCTAGATGATTTTAAACGTTATATTCGTGGTAAACTGTGCATACGAAACCGTGTGTCGTGACGCCAGTTCTCTCGGACGCGTATTTACCGAGTTAACTTCCGGCGAGTCGCTTAGGTATCGCTGGAACGATAAAATTGCTAAGTACCGCGCCGTGTCGGTTAGACGGTTCGCGGTAAGAGTAAACTTTTTTCCTATCGTTCCTAGATGATTTTAAACGTTATATTCGTGGTAAACTGTGCATACGAAACCGTGTGTCGTGACGCCAGTTCTCTCGGACGCGTATTTACCGAGTTAACTTCCGGCGAGTCGCTTAGGTATCGCTGGAACGATAAAATTGCTAAGTACCGCGCCGTGTCGGTTAGACGGTTCGCGGTAAGAGTAAACTTTTTTCCTATCGTTCCTAGATGATTTTAAACGTTATATTCGTGGTAAACTGTGCATACGAAACCGTGTGTCGTGACGCCAGTTCTCTCGGACGCGTATTTACCGAGTTAACTTCCGGCGAGTCGCTTAGGTATCGCTGGAACGATAAAATTGCTAAGTACCGCGCCGTGTCGGTTAGACGGTTCGCGGTAAGAGTAAACTTTTTTCCTATCGTTCCTAGATGATTTTAAACGTTATATTCGTGGTAAACTGTGCATACGAAACCGTGTGTCGTGACGCCAGTTCTCTCGGACGCGTATTTACCGAGTTATAAGCGAGTTAACTTCCGGCGAGTCGCTTAGGTATCGCTGGAACGATAAAATTGCTAAGTACCGCGCCGTGTCGGTTAGACGGTTCGCGGTAAGAGTAAACTTTTTTCCTATCGTTCCTAGATGATTTTAAACGTTATATTCGTGGTAAACTGTGCATACGAAACCGTGTGTCGTGACGCCAGTTCTCTCGGACGCGTATTTACCGAGTTAACTTCCGGCGAGTCGCTTAGGTATCGCTGGAACGATAAAATTGCTAAGTACCGCGCCGTGTCGGTTAGACGGTTCGCGGTAAGAGTAAACTTTTTTCCTATCGTTCCTAGATGATTTTAAACGTTATATTCGTGGTAAACTGTGCATACGAAACCGTGTGTCGTGACGCCAGTTCTCTCGGACGCGTATTTACCGAGTTAACTTCCGGCGAGTCGCTTAGGTATCGCTGGAACGATAAAATTGCTAAGTACCGCGCCGTGTCGGTTAGACGGTTCACGGTAAGAGTAAACTTTTTTCCTATCGTTCCTAGATGATTTTAAACGTTATATTCGTGGTAAACTGTGCATACGAAACCGTGTGTCGTGACGCCAGTTCTCTCGGACGCGTATTTACCGAGTTATAAGCGAGTTAACTTCCGGCGAGTCGCTTAGGTATCGCTGGAACGATAAAATTGCTAAGTACCGCGCCGTGTCGGTTAGACGGTTCGCGGTAAGAGTAAACTTTTTTCCTATCGTTCCTAGATGATTTTAAACGTTATATTCGTGGTAAACTGTGCATACGAAACCGTGTGTCGTGACGCCAGTTCTCTCGGACGCGTATTTTCCGAGTTATAAGCGAGTTAACTTCCGGCGAGTCGCTTAGGTATCGCTGGAACGATAAAATTGCTAAGTACCGCGCCGTGTCGGTTAGACGGTTCGCGGTAAGAGTAAACTTTTTTCCTATCGTTCCTAGATGATTTTAAACGTTATATTCGTGGTAAACTGTGCATACGAAACCGTGTGTCGTGACGCCAGTTCTCTCGGACGCGTATTTACCGAGTTAACTTCCGGCGAGTCGCTTAGGTATCGCTGGAACGATAAAATTGCTAAGTACCGCGCCGTGTCGGTTAGACGGTTCGCGGTAAGAGTAAACTTTTTTCCTATCGTTCCTAGATGATTTTAAACGTTATATTCGTGGTAAACTGTGCATACGAAACCGTGTGTCGTGACGCCAGTTCTCTCGGACGCGTATTTACCGAGTTAACTTCCGGCGAGTCGCTTAGGTATCGCTGGAACGATAAAATTGCTAAGTACCGCGCCGTGTCGGTTAGACGGTTCGCGGTAAGAGTAAACTTTTTTCCTATCGTTCCTAGATGATTTTAAACGATATATTCGTGGTAAACTGTGCATACGAAACCGTGTGTCGTGACGCCAGTTCTCTCGGACGCGTATTTACCGAGTTAACTTCCGGCGAGTCGCTTAGGTATCGCTGGAACGATAAAATTGCTAAGTACCGCGCCGTGTCGGTTAGACGGTTCGCGGTAAGAGTAAACTTTTTTCCTATCGTTCCTAGATGATTTTAAACGTTATATTCGTGGTAAACTGTGCATACGAAACCGTGTGTCGTGACGCCAGTTCTCTCGGACGCGTATTTACCGAGTTATAAGCGAGTTAACTTCCGGCGAGTCGCTTAGGTATCGCTGGAACGATAAAATTGCTAAGTACCGCGCCGTGTCGGTTAGACGGTTCGCGGTAAGAGTAAACTTTTTTCCTATCGTTCCTAGATGATTTTAAACGTTATATTCGTGGTAAACTGTGCATACGAAACCGTGTGTCGTGACGCCAGTTCTCTCGGACGCGTATTTACCGAGTTAACTTCCGGCGAGTCGCTTAGGTATCGCTGGAACGATAAAATTGCTAAGTACCGCGCCGTGTCGGTTAGACGGTTCGCGGTAAGAGTAAACTTTTTTCCTATCGTTCCTAGATGATTTTAAACGTTATATTCGTGGTAAACTGTGCATACGAAACCGTGTGTCGTGACGCCAGTTCTCTCGGACGCGTATTTACCGAGTTAACTTCCGGCGAGTCGCTTAGGTATCGCTGGAACGATAAAATTGCTAAGTACCGCGCCGTGTCGGTTAGACGGTTCGCGGTAAGAGTAAACTTTTTTCCTATCGTTCCTAGATGATTTTAAACGTTATATTCGTGGTAAACTGTGCATACGAAACCGTGTGTCGTGACGCCAGTTCTCTCGGACGCGTATTTACCGAGTTAACTTCCGGCGAGTCGCTTAGGTATCGCTGGAACGATAAAATTGCTAAGTACCGCGCCGTGTCGGTTAGACGGTTCGCGGTAAGAGTAAACTTTTTTCCTATCGTTCCTAGATGATTTTAAACGTTATATTCGTGGTAAACTGTGCATACGAAACCGTGTGTCGTGACGCCAGTTCTCTCGGACGCGTATTTACCGAGTTAACTTCCGGCGAGTCGCTTAGGTATCGCTGGAACGATAAAATTGCTAAGTACCGCGCCGTGTCGGTTAGACGGTTCGCGGTAAGAGTAAACTTTTTTCCTATCGTTCCTAGATGATTTTAAACGTTATATTCGTGGTAAACTGTGCATACGAAACCGTGTGTCGTGACGCCAGTTCTCTCGGACGCGTATTTACCGAGTTAACTTCCGGCGAGTCGCTTAGGTATCGCTGGAACGATAAAATTGCTAAGTACCGCGCCGTGTCGGTTAGACGGTTCGCGGTAAGAGTAAACTTTTTTCCTATCGTTCCTAGATGATTTTAAACGTTATATTCGTGGTAAACTGTGCATACGAAACCGTGTGTCGTGACGCCAGTTCTCTCGGACGCGTATTTACCGAGTTAACTTCCGGCGAGTCGCTTAGGTATCGCTGGAACGATAAAATTGCTAAGTACCGCGCCGTGTCGGTTAGACGGTTCGCGGTAAGAGTAAACTTTTTTCCTATCGTTCCTAGATGATTTTAAACGTTATATTCGTGGTAAACTGTGCATACGAAACCGTGTGTCGTGACGCCAGTTCTCTCGGACGCGTATTTACCGAGTTAACTTCCGGCGAGTCGCTTAGGTATCGCTGGAACGATAAAATTGCTAAGTACCGCGCCGTGTCGGTTAGACGGTTCGCGGTAAGAGTAAACTTTTTTCCTATCGTTCCTAGATGATTTTAAACGTTATATTCGTGGTAAACTGTGCATACGAAACCGTGTGTCGTGACGCCAGTTCTCTCGGACGCGTATTTACCGAGTTAACTTCCGGCGAGTCGCTTAGGTATCGCTGGAACGATAAAATTGCTAAGTACCGCGCCGTGTCGGTTAGACGGTTCGCGGTAAGAGTAAACTTTTTTCCTATCGTTCCTAGATGATTTTAAACGTTATATTCGTGGTAAACTGTGCATACGAAACCGTGTGTCGTGACGCCAGTTCTCTCGGACGCGTATTTACCGAGTTAACTTCCGGCGAGTCGCTTAGGTATCGCTGGAACGATAAAATTGCTAAGTACCGCGCCGTGTCGGTTAGACGGTTCGCGGTAAGAGTAAACTTTTTTCCTATCGTTCCTAGATGATTTTAAACGTTATATTCGTGGTAAACTGTGCATACGAAACCGTGTGTCGTGACGCCAGTTCTCTCGGACGCGTATTTACCGAGTTAACTTCCGGCGAGTCGCTTAGGTATCGCTGGAACGATAAAATTGCTAAGTACCGCGCCGTGTCGGTTAGACGGTTCGCGGTAAGAGTAAACTTTTTTCCTATCGTTCCTAGATGATTTTAAACGTTATATTCGTGGTAAACTGTGCATACGAAACCGTGTGTCGTGACGCCAGTTCTCTCGGACGCGTATTTACCGAGTTAACTTCCGGCGAGTCGCTTAGGTATCGCTGGAACGATAAAATTGCTAAGTACCGCGCCGTGTCGGTTAGACGGTTCGCGGTAAGAGTAAACTTTTTTCCTATCGTTCCTAGATGATTTTAAACGTTATATTCGTGGTAAACTGTGCATACGAAACCGTGTGTCGTGACGCCAGTTCTCTCGGACGCGTATTTACCGAGTTAACTTCCGGCGAGTCGCTTAGGTATCGCTGGAACGATAAAATTGCTAAGTACCGCGCCGTGTCGGTTAGACGGTTCGCGGTAAGAGTAAACTTTTTTCCTATCGTTCCTAGATGATTTTAAACGTTATATTCGTGGTAAACTGTGCATACGAAACCGTGTGTCGTGACGCCAGTTCTCTCGGACGCGTATTTACCGAGTTAACTTCCGGCGAGTCGCTTAGGTATCGCTGGAACGATAAAATTGCTAAGTACCGCGCCGTGTCGGTTAGACGGTTCGCGGTAAGAGTAAACTTTTTTCCTATCGTTCCTAGATGATTTTAAACGTTATATTCGTGGTAAACTGTGCATACGAAACCGTGTGTCGTGACGCCAGTTCTCTCGGACGCGTATTTACCGAGTTAACTTCCGGCGAGTCGCTTAGGTATCGCTGGAACGATAAAATTGCTAAGTACCGCGCCGTGTCGGTTAGACGGTTCGCGGTAAGAGTAAACTTTTTTCCTATCGTTCCTAGATGATTTTAAACGTTATATTCGTGGTAAACTGTGCATACGAAACCGTGTGTCGTGACGCCAGTTCTCTCGGACGCGTATTTACCGAGTTAACTTCCGGCGAGTCGCTTAGGTATCGCTGGAACGATAAAATTGCTAAGTACCGCGCCGTGTCGGTTAGACGGTTCGCGGTAAGAGTAAACTTTTTTCCTATCGTTCCTAGATGATTTTAAACGTTATATTCGTGGTAAACTGTGCATACGAAACCGTGTGTCGTGACGCCAGTTCTCTCGGACGCGTATTTACCGAGTTAACTTCCGGCGAGTCGCTTAGGTATCGCTGGAACGATAAAATTGCTAAGTACCGCGCCGTGTCGGTTAGACGGTTCGCGGTAAGAGTAAACTTTTTTCCTATCGTTCCTAGATGATTTTAAACGTTATATTCGTGGTAAACTGTGCATACGAAACCGTGTGTCGTGACGCCAGTTCTCTCGGACGCGTATTTACCGAGTTAACTTCCGGCGAGTCGCTTAGGTATCGCTGGAACGATAAAATTGCTAAGTACCGCGCCGTGTCGGTTAGACGGTTCGCGGTAAGAGTAAACTTTTTTCCTATCGTTCCTAGATGATTTTAAACGTTATATTCGTGGTAAACTGTGCATACGAAACCGTGTGTCGTGACGCCAGTTCTCTCGGACGCGTATTTACCGAGTTAACTTCCGGCGAGTCGCTTAGGTATCGCTGGAACGATAAAATTGCTAAGTACCGCGCCGTGTCGGTTAGACGGTTCGCGGTAAGAGTAAACTTTTTTCCTATCGTTCCTAGATGATTTTAAACGTTATATTCGTGGTAAACTGTGCATACGAAACCGTGTGTCGTGACGCCAGTTCTCTCGGACGCGTATTTACCGAGTTAACTTCCGGCGAGTCGCTTAGGTATCGCTGGAACGATAAAATTGCTAAGTACCGCGCCGTGTCGGTTAGACGGTTCGCGGTAAGAGTAAACTTTTTTCCTATCGTTCCTAGATGATTTTAAACGTTATATTCGTGGTAAACTGTGCATACGAAACCGTGTGTCGTGACGCCAGTTCTCTCGGACGCGTATTTACCGAGTTAACTTCCGGCGAGTCGCTTAGGTATCGCTGGAACGATAAAATTGCTAAGTACCGCGCCGTGTCGGTTAGACGGTTCGCGGTAAGAGTAAACTTTTTTCCTATCGTTCCTAGATGATTTTAAACGTTATATTCGTGGTAAACTGTGCATACGAAACCGTGTGTCGTGACGCCAGTTCTCTCGGACGCGTATTTACCGAGTTAACTTCCGGCGAGTCGCGTAGGTATCGCTGGAACGATAAAATTGCTAAGTACCGCGCCGTGTCGGTTAGACGGTTCGCGGTAAGAGTAAACTTTTTTCCTATCGTTCCTAGATGATTTTAAACGTTATATTCGTGGTAAACTGTGCATACGAAACCGTGTGTCGTGACGCCAGTTCTCTCGGACGCGTATTTACCGAGTTAACTTCCGGCGAGTCGCTTAGGTATCGCTGGAACGATAAAATTGCTAAGTACCGCGCCGTGTCGGTTAGACGGTTCGCGGTAAGAGTAAACTTTTTTCCTATCGTTCCTAGATGATTTTAAACGTTATATTCGTGGTAAACTGTGCATACGAAACCGTGTGTCGTGACGCCAGTTCTCTCGGACGCGTATTTACCGAGTTAACTTCCGGCGAGTCGCTTAGGTATCGCTGGAACGATAAAATTGCTAAGTACCGCGCCGTGTCGGTTAGACGGTTCGCGGTAAGAGTAAACTTTTTTCCTATCGTTCCTAGATGATTTTAAACGTTATATTCGTGGTAAACTGTGCATACGAAACCGTGTGTCGTGACGCCAGTTCTCTCGGACGCGTATTTAACGAGTTATAAGCGAGTTAACTTCCGGCGAGTCGCTTAGGTATCGCTGGAACGATAAAATTGCTAAGTACCGCGCCGTGTCGGTTAGACGGTTCGCGGTAAGAGTAAACTTTTTTCCTATCGTTCCTAGATGATTTTAAACGTTATATTCGTGGTAAACTGTGCATACGAAACCGTGTGTCGTGACGCCAGTTCTCTCGGACGCGTATTTACCGAGTTAACTTCCGGCGAGTCGCTTAGGTATCGCTGGAACGATAAAATTGCTAAGTACCGCGCCGTGTCGGTTAGACGGTTCGCGGTAAGAGTAAACTTTTTTCCTATCGTTCCTAGATGATTTTAAACGTTATATTCGTGGTAAACTGTGCATACGAAACCGTGTGTCGTGACGCCAGTTCTCTCGGACGCGTATTTACCGAGTTAACTTCCGGCGAGTCGCTTAGGTATCGCTGGAACGATAAAATTGCTAAGTACCGCGCCGTGTCGGTTAGACGGTTCGCGGTAAGAGTAAACTTTTTTCCTATCGTTCCTAGATGATTTTAAACGTTATATTCGTGGTAAACTGTGCATACGAAACCGTGTGTCGTGACGCCAGTTCTCTCGGACGCGTATTTACCGAGTTAACTTCCGGCGAGTCGCTTAGGTATCGCTGGAACGATAAAATTGCTAAGTACCGCGCCGTGTCGGTTAGACGGTTCGCGGTAAGAGTAAACTTTTTTCCTATCGTTCCTAGATGATTTTAAACGTTATATTCGTGGTAAACTGTGCATACGAAACCGTGTGTCGTGACGCCAGTTCTCTCGGACGCGTATTTACCGAGTTAACTTCCGGCGAGTCGCTTAGGTATCGCTGGAACGATAAAATTGCTAAGTACCGCGCCGTGTCGGTTAGACGGTTCGCGGTAAGAGTAAACTTTTTTCCTATCGTTCCTAGATGATTTTAAACGTTATATTCGTGGTAAACTGTGCATACGAAACCGTGTGTCGTGACGCCAGTTCTCTCGGACGCGTATTTACCGAGTTAACTTCCGGCGAGTCGCTTAGGTATCGCTGGAACGATAAAATTGCTAAGTACCGCGCCGTGTCGGTTAGACGGTTCGCGGTAAGAGTAAACTTTTTTCCTATCGTTCCTAGATGATTTTAAACGTTATATTCGTGGTAAACTGTGCATACGAAACCGTGTGTCGTGACGCCAGTTCTCTCGGACGCGTATTTACCGAGTTAACTTCCGGCGAGTCGCTTAGGTATCGCTGGAACGATAAAATTGCTAAGTACCGCGCCGTGTCGGTTAGACGGTTCGCGGTAAGAGTAAACTTTTTTCCTATCGTTCCTAGATGATTTTAAACGTTATATTCGTGGTAAACTGTGCATACGAAACCGTGTGTCGTGACGCCAGTTCTCTCGGACGCGTATTTACCGAGTTAACTTCCGGCGAGTCGCTTAGGTATCGCTGGAACGATAAAATTGCTAAGTACCGCGCCGTGTCGGTTAGACGGTTCGCGGTAAGAGTAAACTTTTTTCCTATCGTTCCCAGATGATTTTAAACGTTATATTCGTGGTAAACTGTGCATACGAAACCGTGTGTCGTGACGCCAGTTCTCTCGGACGCGTATTTACCGAGTTAACTTCCGGCGAGTCGCTTAGGTATCGCTGGAACGATAAAATTGCTAAGTACCGCGCCGTGTCGGTTAGACGGTTCGCGGTAAGAGTAAACTTTTTTCCTATCGTTCCTAGATGATTTTAAACGTTATATTCGTGGTAAACTGTGCATACGAAACCGTGTGTCGTGACGCCAGTTCTCTCGGACGCGTATTTACCGAGTTAACTTCCGGCGAGTCGCTTAGGTATCGCTGGAACGATAAAATTGCTAAGTACCGCGCCGTGTCGGTTAGACGGTTCGCGGTAAGAGTAAACTTTTTTCCTATCGTTCCTAGATGATTTTAAACGTTATATTCGTGGTAAACTGTGCATACGAAACCGTGTGTCGTGACGCCAGTTCTCTCGGACGCGTATTTACCGAGTTAACTTCCGGCGAGTCGCTTAGGTATCGCTGGAACGATAAAATTGCTAAGTACCGCGCCGTGTCGGTTAGACGGTTCGCGGTAAGAGTAAACTTTTTTCCTATCGTTCCTAGATGATTTTAAACGTTATATTCGTGGTAAACTGTGCATACGAAACCGTGTGTCGTGACGCCAGTTCTCTCGGACGCGTATTTACCGAGTTAACTTCCGGCGAGTCGCTTAGGTATCGCTGGAACGATAAAATTGCTAAGTACCGCGCCGTGTCGGTTAGACGGTTCGCGGTAAGAGTAAACTTTTTTCCTATCGTTCCTAGATGATTTTAAACGTTATATTCGTGGTAAACTGTGCATACGAAACCGTGTGTCGTGACGCCAGTTCTCTCGGACGCGTATTTACCGAGTTAACTTCCGGCGAGTCGCTTAGGTATCGCTGGAACGATAAAATTGCTAAGTACCGCGCCGTGTCGGTTAGACGGTTCGCTGTAAGAGTAAACTTTTTTCCTATCGTTCCTAGATGATTTTAAACGTTATATTCGTGGTAAACTGTGCATACGAAACCGTGTGTCGTGACGCCAGTTCTCTCGGACGCGTATTTACCGAGTTAACTTCCGGCGAGTCGCTTAGGTATCGCTGGAACGATAAAATTGCTAAGTACCGCGCCGTGTCGGTTAGACGGTTCGCGGTAAGAGTAAACTTTTTTCCTATCGTTCCTAGATGATTTTAAACGTTATATTCGTGGTAAACTGTGCATACGAAACCGTGTGTCGTGACGCCAGTTCTCTCGGACGCGTATTTACCGAGTTAACTTCCGGCGAGTCGCTTAGGTATCGCTGGAACGATAAAATTGCTAAGTACCGCGCCGTGTCGGTTAGACGGTTCGCGGTAAGAGTAAACTTTTTTCCTATCGTTCCTAGATGATTTTAAACGTTATATTCGTGGTAAACTGTGCATACGAAACCGTGTGTCGTGACGCCAGTTCTCTCGGACGCGTATTTACCGAGTTAACTTCCGGCGAGTCGCTTAGGTATCGCTGGAACGATAAAATTGCTAAGTACCGCGCCGTGTCGGTTAGACGGTTCGCGGTAAGAGTAAACTTTTTTCCTATCTTTCCTAGATGATTTTAAACGTTATATTCGTGGTAAACTGTGCATACGAAACCGTGTGTCGTGACGCCAGTTCTCTCGGACGCGTATTTACCGAGTTAACTTCCGGCGAGTCGCTTAGGTATCGCTGGAACGATAAAATTGCTAAGTACCGCGCCGTGTCGGTTAGACGGTTCGCGGTAAGAGTAAACTTTTTTCCTATCGTTCCTAGATGATTTTAAACGTTATATTCGTGGTAAACTGTGCATACGAAACCGTGTGTCGTGACGCCAGTTCTCTCGGACGCGTATTTACCGAGTTAACTTCCGGCGAGTCGCTTAGGTATCGCTGGAACGATAAAATTGCTAAGTACCGCGCCGTGTCGGTTAGACGGTTCGCGGTAAGAGTAAACTTTTTTCCTATCGTTCCTAGATGATTTTAAACGTTATATTCGTGGTAAACTGTGCATACGAAACCGTGTGTCGTGACGCCAGTTCTCTCGGACGCGTATTTACCGAGTTAACTTCCGGCGAGTCGCTTAGGTATCGCTGGAACGATAAAATTGCTAAGTACCGCGCCGTGTCGGTTAGACGGTTCGCGGTAAGAGTAAACTTTTTTCCTATCGTTCCTAGATGATTTTAAACGTTATATTCGTGGTAAACTGTGCATACGAAACCGTGTGTCGTGACGCCAGTTCTCTCGGACGCGTATTTACCGAGTTAACTTCCGGCGAGTCGCTTAGGTATCGCTGGAACGATAAAATTGCTAAGTACCGCGCCGTGTCGGTTAGACGGTTCGCGGTAAGAGTAAACTTTTTTCCTATCGTTCCTAGATGATTTTAAACGTTATATTCGTGGTAAACTGTGCATACGAAACCGTGTGTCGTGACGCCAGTTCTCTCGGACGCGTATTTACCGAGTTAACTTCCGGCGAGTCGCTTAGGTATCGCTGGAACGATAAAATTGCTAAGTACCGCGCCGTGTCGGTTAGACGGTTCGCGGTAAGAGTAAACTTTTTTCCTATCGTTCCTAGATGATTTTAAACGTTATATTCGTGGTAAACTGTGCATACGAAACCGTGTGTCGTGACGCCAGTTCTCTCGGACGCGTATTTACCGAGTTAACTTCCGGCGAGTCGCTTAGGTATCGCTGGAACGATAAAATTGCTAAGTACCGCGCCGTGTCGGTTAGACGGTTCGCGGTAAGAGTAAACTTTTTTCCTATCGTTCCTAGATGATTTTAAACGTTATATTCGTGGTAAACTGTGCATACGAAACCGTGTGTCGTGACGCCAGTTCTCTCGGACGCGTATTTACCGAGTTAACTTCCGGCGAGTCGCTTAGGTATCGCTGGAACGATAAAATTGCTAAGTACCGCGCCGTGTCGGTTAGACGGTTCGCGGTAAGAGTAAACTTTTTTCCTATCGTTCCTAGATGATTTTAAACGTTATATTCGTGGTAAACTGTGCATACGAAACCGTGTGTCGTGACGCCAGTTCTCTCGGACGCGTATTTACCGAGTTAACTTCCGGCGAGTCGCTTAGGTATCGCTGGAACGATAAAATTGCTAAGTACCGCGCCGTGTCGGTTAGACGGTTCGCGGTAAGAGTAAACTTTTTTCCTATCGTTCCTAGATGATTTTAAACGTTATATTCGTGGTAAACTGTGCATACGAAACCGTGTGTCGTGACGCCAGTTCTCTCGGACGCGTATTTACCGAGTTAACTTCCGGCGAGTCGCTTAGGTATCGCTGGAACGATAAAATTGCTAAGTACCGCGCCGTGTCGGTTAGACGGTTCGCGGTAAGAGTAAACTTTTTTCCTATCGTTCCTAGATGATTTTAAACGTTATATTCGTGGTAAACTGTGCATACGAAACCGTGTGTCGTGACGCCAGTTCTCTCGGACGCGTATTTACCGAGTTAACTTCCGGCGAGTCGCTTAGGTATCGCTGGAACGATAAAATTGCTAAGTACCGCGCCGTGTCGGTTAGACGGTTCGCGGTAAGAGTAAACTTTTTTCCTATCGTTCCTAGATGATTTTAAAAGTTATATTCGTGGTAAACTGTGCATACGAAACCGTGTGTCGTGACGCCAGTTCTCTCGGACGCGTATTTACCGAGTTAACTTCCGGCGAGTCGCTTAGGTATCGCTGGAACGATAAAATTGCTAAGTACCGCGCCGTGTCGGTTAGACGGTTCGCGGTAAGAGTAAACTTTTTTCCTATCGTTCCTAGATGATTTTAAACGTTATATTCGTGGTAAACTGTGCATACGAAACCGTGTGTCGTGACGCCAGTTCTCTCGGACGCGTATTTACCGAGTTAACTTCCGGCGAGTCGCTTAGGTATCGCTGGAACGATAAAATTGCTAAGTACCGCGCCGTGTCGGTTAGACGGTTCGCGGTAAGAGTAAACTTTTTTCCTATCGTTCCTAGATGATTTTAAACGTTATATTCGTGGTAAACTGTGCATACGAAACCGTGTGTCGTGACGCCAGTTCTCTCGGACGCGTATTTACCGAGTTATAAGCGAGTTAACTTCCGGCGAGTCGCTTAGGTATCGCTGGAACGATAAAATTGCTAAGTACCGCGCCGTGTCGGTTAGACGGTTCGCGGTAAGAGTAAACTTTTTTCCTATCGTTCCTAGATGATTTTAAACGTTATATTCGTGGTAAACTGTGCATACGAAACCGTGTGTCGTGACGCCAGTTCTCTCGGACGCGTATTTACCGAGTTAACTTCCGGCGAGTCGCTTAGGTATCGCTGGAACGATAAAATTGCTAAGTACCGCGCCGTGTCGGTTAGACGGTTCGCGGTAAGAGTAAACTTTTTTCCTATCGTTCCTAGATGATTTTAAACGTTATATTCGTGGTAAACTGTGCATACGAAACCGTGTGTCGTGACGCCAGTTCTCTCGGACGCGTATTTACCGAGTTATAAGCGAGTTAACTTCCGGCGAGTCGCTTAGGTATCGCTGGAACGATAAAATTGCTAAGTACCGCGCCGTGTCGGTTAGACGGTTCGCGGTAAGAGTAAACTTTTTTCCTATCGTTCCTAGATGATTTTAAACGTTATATTCGTGGTAAACTGTGCATACGAAACCGTGTGTCGTGACGCCAGTTCTCTCGGACGCGTATTTACCGAGTTAACTTCCGGCGAGTCGCTTAGGTATCGCTGGAACGATAAAATTGCTAAGTACCGCGCCGTGTCGGTTAGACGGTTCGCGGTAAGAGTAAACTTTTTTCCTATCGTTCCTAGATGATTTTAAACGTTATATTCGTGGTAAACTGTGCATACGAAACCGTGTGTCGTGACGCCAGTTCTCTCGGACGCGTATTTACCGAGTTATAAGCGAGTTAACTTCCGGCGAGTCGCTTAGGTATCGCTGGAACGATAAAATTGCTAAGTACCGCGCCGTGTCGGTTAGACGGTTCGCGGTAAGAGTAAACTTTTTTCCTATCGTTCCTAGATGATTTTAAACGTTATA
>CAKAJI010000425.1:0-95186 GCA_916610255.1 Lasioglossum lativentre
TATGCAGTGTATCATTGAAAATACCTTAGAATATATGGTAATTCTAGTCTATCAATGAAAATACCTTATAATATAACGTAATATGCACTGTATCATTGAAAATACCTTATAATATATCGTAATTTGTAGTGTATCATTGAAAATACCTTATAATATAAAGTAATATGCAGTGCATCATTGAAAATACCTTATAATATAACGTAATATGCAGTGTATCATTGAAAATACCTTATAATATAACGTAATATGCAGTGTATCATTGAAAATACCTTATAATATAACGTAATATGCAGTGTATCATTGAAAATACCTTATAATATAACGTAATATGCAGTGTATCATTGAAAATACCTTATAATATAACGTAATATGCAGTGTATCATTGAAAATACCTTATAATATAACGTAATATGCAGTGTATCATTGAAAATACCTTATAATATAACGTAATATGCAGTGTATCATTGAAAATACCTTATAATATATCGTAATTTGTAGTGTATCATTGAAAATACCTTAGAATATATGGTAATTCTTGTCTATCAATGAAAATACCTTATAATATAACGTAATATGCAGTGTATCATTGAAAATACCTTATAATATAACGTAATATGCAGTGTATCATTGAAAATACCTTATAATATAACGTAATATGCAGTGTATCATTGAAAATACCTTATAATATAACGTAATATGCAGTGTATCATTGAAAATACCTTATAATATAACGTAATATGCAGTGTATCATTGAAAATACCTTATAATATAACGTAATTTTTTAGTGTATCATTGAAAATACCTAATAATATAACGTAATATGCAGTGTATCATTGAAAAATACCTTATAATATATCGTAATTTGTAGTGTATCATTGAAAATACCTTAGAATATATGGTAATTCTTGTCTATCAATGAAAATACCTTATAATATAACGTAATATGCAGTGTATCATTGAAAATACCTTATAATATATAGTAGTTTATCATTGAAAGTACCTTATAATATAACGTAATATGCAGGGTATCATTGAAAATACCTTATAATATATCGTAATTTGTAGTGTATCATTGAAAATACCTTATAATATAACGTAATATGCAGTGTATCATTGAAAATACCATATGATATAACGTAATATGCAGTGTATCATTGAAAATACCTTAGAATATATGGTAATTCTAGTCTATCAATGAAAATACCTTATAATATAACGTAATATGCACTGTATCATTGAAAATACCTTATAATATATCGTAATTTGTAGTGTATCATTGAAAATACCTTATAATATAAAGTAATATGCAGTGCATCATTGAAAATACCTTATAATATAACGTAATATGCAGTGTATCATTGAAAATACCTTATAATATAACGTAATATGCAGTGTATCATTGAAAATACCTTATAATATAACGTACTATGCAGTGTATCATTGAAAATACCTTATAATATAACGTAATATGCAGTGTATCATTGAAAATACCTTATAATATATCGTAATTTGTAGTGTATCATTGAAAATACCTTATAGTATAACGTAATATGCAGTGCATCATTGAAAATACCTTATAATATAACGTAATATGCAGTGTATCATTCAAAATACCTTATAATATAACGTAATATGCACTGTATCATTGAAAATACCTTATAATATATCGTAATTTGTAGTGTATCATTGAAAATACCTTATAATATAAAGTAATATGCAGTGCATCATTGAAACTACCTTATAATATAACGTAATATGCAGTGTATCATTGAAAATACCTTATAATATAACGTAATATGCAGTGTATCATTGAAAATACCTTATAATATAACGTAATATGCAGTGTATCATTGAAAATACCTTATAATATAACGTAATATGCAGGGTATGATTGAAAATACCTTATAGTATATCGTAATTTGTAGTGTATCAATGAAAATACCTTCTCATATAACGTAATATGCAGTGTATCATTGAAAATACCTTATAATATATCGTAATTTGTAGTGTATCATTGAAAATACCTTATAGTATAACGTAATATGCAGTGCATCATTGGAAATACGTTATAATATATCGTAATTTTTTAGTGTATCATTGAAAATATCTTAGAATATATGGTAATTCTAGTCTATCAATGAAAATACCTTATAATATAACGTAATATGCACTGTATCATTGAAAATACCTTATAATATAACGTAATATGCAGTGTATCATTGAAAATACCTTATAATATATCGTAATTTGTAGTGTATCATTGAAAATACCTTATAATATAAAGTAATATGCAGTGCATCATTGAAAATACCTTATAATATAACGTAATATGCAGTGTATCATTGAAAATACCTTATAATATATCGTAATTTGTAGTGTATCATTGAAAATACCTTATAGTATAACGTAATATGCAGTGCATCATTGAAAATACCTTATAATATAACGTAATATGCAGTGTATCATTGAAAATACCTTATAATATAACGTAATATGCAGGGTATGATTGAAAATACCTTATAGTATATCGTAATTTGTAGTGTATCAATGAAAATACCTTCTCATATAACGTAATATGCAGTGTATCATTGAAAATACCTTATAATATATCGTAATTTGTAGTGTATCATTGAAAATACCTTATAGTATAACGTAATATGCAGTGCATCATTGGAAATACGTTATAATATATCGTAATTTTTTAGTGTATCATTGAAAATACCTTAGAATATATGGTAATTCTAGTCTATCAATGAAAATACCTTATAATATAACGTAATATGCACTGTATCATTGAAAATACCTTATAATATAACGTAATATGCAGTGTATCATTGAAAATACCTTATAATATATCGTAATTTGTAGTGTATCATTGAAAATACCTTATAATATAAAGTAATATGCAGTGCATCATTGAAAATACCTTATAATATAACATAATATGCAGTGTATCATTGAAAATACCTTATAATATAACGTAATATGCAGTGTATCATTGAAAATACCTTATAATATAACGTAATATGCAGTGTATCATTGAAAATACCTTATAATATAACGTAATATGCAGTGTATCATTGAAAATACCTTATAATATATCGTAATTTGTAGTGTATCATTGAAAATACCTTATAGTATAACGTAATATGCAGTGCATCATTGAAAATACCTTATAATATAACGTAATATGCAGTGTATCATTGAAAATACATTATAATATAACGTAATATGCAGGGTATCATTGAAAATACCTTATAATATATCGTAATTTGTAGTGTATCAATGAAAATACCTTCTCATATAACGTAATATGCAGTGTATCATTGAAAATCCTTATAATATATCGTAATTTGTAGTGTATCATTGAAAATACCTTATTGTATAACGTAATATGCAGTGTATCATTGAAAATACCTTATAATATAACGTAATATGCAGTGTATCATTGAAAATACCTTATAATATAACGTAATATGCAGTGTATCATTGAAAATACCTTAGAATATATGGTAATTCTAGTCAATCAATGAAAATACCTTATAATATAACGTAATATGCAGTGTATCATTGAAAATACCTTATAATATAACGTAATATGCAGTGTATCATTGAAAATACCTTATAATATAACGTAATATGCAGTGTATCATTGAAAATACCTTATAATATAACGTAATTTTTTAGTGTATCATTGAAAATACCTAATAATATAACGTAATATGCAGTGTATCATTGAAAATACCTTATAATATATCGTAATTTGTAGTGTATCATTGAAAATACCTTAGAATATATGGTAATTCTTGTCTATCAATGAAAATACCTTATAATATAACGTAATATGCAGTGTATCATTGAAAATACCTTATAATATATAGTAGTTTATCATTGAAAGTACCTTATAATATTACGTAATATGCAGGGTATCATTGAAAATACCTTATAATATATCGTAATTTGTAGTGTATCATTGAAAATACCTTATAATATAACGTAATATGCAGTGTATCATTGAAAATACCTTATGATATAACGTAATATGCAGTGTATCATTGAAAATACCTTAGAATATATGGTAATTCTAGTCTATCAATGAAAATACCTTATAATATAACGTAATATGCACTGTATCATTGAAAATACCTTATAATATATCGTAATTTGTAGTGTATCATTGAAAATACCTTATAATATAAAGTAATATGCAGTGCATCATTGAAAATACCTTATAATATAACGTAATATGCAGTGTATCATTGAAAATACCTTATAATATAACGTAATATGCAGTGTATCATTGAAAATACCTTATAATATAACGTACTATGCAGTGTATCATTGAAAATACCTTATAATATAACGTAATATGCAGTGTATCATTGAAAATACCTTATAATATATCGTAATTTGTAGTGTATCATTGAAAATACCTTATAATATAACGTAATATGCAGGGAATGATTGAAAATACCTTATAGTATATCGTAATTTGTAGTGTATCAATGAAAATACCTTCTCATATAACGTAATATGCAGTGTATCATTGAAAATACCTTATAATATATCGTAATTTGTAGTGTATCATTGAAAATACCTTATAGTATAACGTAATATGCAGTGCATCATTGGAAATACGTTATAATATATCGTAATATTTTAGTGTATCATTGAAAATACCTTAGAATATATGGTAATTCTAGTCTATCAATGAAAATACCTTATAATATAACGTAATATGCACTGTATCATTGAAAATACCTTATAATATATCGTAATTTGTAGTGTATCATTGAAAATACCTTCTCATATAACGTAATATGCAGTGTATCATTGAAAATACCTTATAATATAACGTAATATGCAGTGTATCATTGAAAATACCTTATAATATAACGTAATATGCAGTGTATCATTGAAAATACCTTATAATATAACGTAATATGCAGTGTATCATTGAAAATACCTTAGAATATATGGTAATTCTAGTCTATCAATGAAAATACCTTATAATATAACGTAATATGCACTGTATCATTGAAAATACCTTATAATATATCGTAATTTGTAGTGTATCATTGAAAATACCTTATAATATAACGTAATATGCAGTGCATCATTGGAAATACGTTATAATATATCGTAATATTTTAGTGTATCATTGAAAATATCTTAGAATATATGGTAATTCTAGTCTATCAATGAAAATACCTTATAATATAACGTAATATGCACTGTATCATTGAAAATACCTTATAATATATCGTAATTTGTAGTGTATCATTGAAAATACCTTCTCATATAACGTAATATGCAGTGTATCATTGAAAATACCTTATAATATAACGTAATATGCAGTGTATCATTGAAAATACCTTATAATATAACGTAATATGCAGTGTATCATTGAAAATACCTTATAATATATCGTAATTTGTAGTGTATCATTGAAAATACCTTATAATATAACGTAATATGCAGGGAATGATTGAAAATACCTTATAGTATATCGTAATTTGTAGTGTATCAATGAAAATACCTTCTCATATAACGTAATATGCAGTGTATCATTGAAAATACCTTATAATATATCGTAATTTGTAGTGTATCATTGAAAATACCTTATAGTATAACGTAATATGCAGTGCATCATTGGAAATACGTTATAATATATCGTAATATTTTAGTGTATCATTGAAAATACCTTAGAATATATGGTAATTCTAGTCTATCAATGAAAATACCTTATAATATAACGTAATATGCACTGTATCATTGAAAATACCTTATAATATATCGTAATTTGTAGTGTATCATTGAAAATACCTTCTCATATAACGTAATATGCAGTGTATCATTGAAAATACCTTATAATATAACGTAATATGCAGTGTATCATTGAAAATACCTTATAATATAACGTAATATGCAGTGTATCATTGAAAATACCTTATAATATAACGTAATATGCAGTGTATCATTGAAAATACCTTAGAATATATGGTAATTCTAGTCTATCAATGAAAATACCTTATAATATAACGTAATATGCACTGTATCATTGAAAATACCTTATAATATATCGTAATTTGTAGTGTATCATTGAAAATACCTTATAATATAAAGTAATATGCAGTGCATCATTGAAAATACCTTATAATATAACGTAATAAGCAGTGTATCATTGAAAATACCTTATAATATAACGTAATATGCTGTGTATCATTGAAAATACCTTATAATATAACGTAATATGCAGTGTATCATTGAAAATACCTTATAATATAACGTAATATGCAGTGTATCATTGAAAATACCTTATAATATAACGTAATATGCAGTGTATCATTGAAAATACCTTATAATATAACGTAATATGAAGTGTATCATTGAAAATACCTTAGAATATATGGTAATTCTAGTCTATCAATGAAAATACCTTATAATATAACGTAATATGCACTGTATCATTGAAAATACATTATAATATATCGTAATTTGTAGTGTATCATTGAAAATACCTTATAGTATAACGTAATATGCAGTGCATCATTGGAAATACGTTATAATATATCGTAATTTTTTAGTGTATCATTGAAAATACCTAATAATATAACGTAATATGCAGTGTATCATTGAAAATACCTTATAATATATCGTAATTTGTAGTGTATCATTGAAAATACCTTATAATATAACGTAATATGCAGTGTATCATTGAAAATACCTTATGATATAACGTGATATGCAGTGTATCATTGAAAATACCTTAGAATATATGGTAATTCTAGTCTATCAATGAAAATACCTTATAATATAACGTAATATGCACTGTATCATTGAAAATACCTTATAATATATCGTAATTTGTAGTGTATCAATGAAAATACCATTATAATATAACGTAATATGCACTGTATCATTGAAAATACCTTATAATATATCGTAATTTGTAGTGTATCATTGAAAATACCTTATAATATAAAGTAATATGCAGTGCATCATTGAAAATACCTTATAATATAACGTAATATGCAGTGTATCATTGAAAATACCTTATAATATAACGTAATATGCAGTGTATCATTGAAAATACCTTATAATATAACGTAATATGCAGTGTATCATTGAAAATACCTTATAATATAACGTAATATGCAGTGTATCATTGAAAATACCTTATAATATATCGTAATTTGTAGTGTATCATTGAAAATACCTTATAGTATAACGTAATATGCAGTGCATCATTGAAAATACCTTATAATATAACGTAATATGCAGTGTATCATTGAAAATACCTTATAATATAACGTAATATGCAGGGTATCATTGAAAATACCTTATAATATATCGTAATTTGTAGTGTATCAATGAAAATACCTTCTCATATAACGTAATATGCAGTGTATCATTGAAAATCCTTATAATATATCGTAATTTGTAGTGTATCATTGAAAATACCTTATTGTATAACGTAATATGCAGTGTATCATTGAAAATACCTTATAATATAACGTAATATGCAGTGTATCATTGAAAATACCTTATAATATAACGTAATATGCAGTGTATCATTGAAAATACCTTAGAATATATGGTAATTCTAGTCAATCAATGAAAATACCTTATAATATAACGTAATATGCAGTGTATCATTGAAAATACCTTATAATATAACGTAATATGCAGTGTATCATTGAAAATACCTTATAATATAACGTAATATGCAGTGTATCATTGAAAATACCTTATAATATAACGTAATTTTTTAGTGTATCATTGAAAATACCTAATAATATAACGTAATATGCAGTGTATCATTGAAAATACCTTATAATATATCGTAATTTGTAGTGTATCATTGAAAATACCTTAGAATATATGGTAATTCTTGTATATCAATGAAAATACCTTATAATATAACGTAATATGCAGTGTATCATTGAAAATACCTTATAATATATAGTAGTTTATCATTGAAAGTACCTTATAATATAACGTAATATGCAGGGTATCATTGAAAATACCTTATAATATATCGTAATTTGTAGTGTATCATTGAAAATACCTTATAATATAACGTAATATGCAGTGTATCATTGAAAATACCTTATGATATAACGTAATATGCAGTGTATCATTGAAAATACCTTAGAATATATGGTAATTCTAGTCTATCAATGAAAATACCTTATAATATAACGTAATATGCACTGTATCATTGAAAATACCTTATAATATATCGTAATTTGTAGTGTATCATTGAAAATACCTTATAATATAAAGTAATATGCAGTGCATCATTGAAAATACCTTATAATATAACGTAATATGCAGTGTATCATTGAAAATACCTTATAATATAACGTAATATGCAGTGTATCATTGAAAATACCTTATAATATAACGTACTATGCAGTGTATCATTGAAAATACCTTATAATATAACGTAATATGCAGTGTATCATTGAAAATACCTTATAATATAACGTAATATGCAGTGTATCATTGAAAATACCTTATGATATAACGTAATATGCAATGTATCATTGAAAATACCTTAGAATATATGGTAATTCTAGTCTATCAATGAAAATACCTTATAATATAACGTAATATGCACTGTATCATTGAAAATACCTTATAATATATCGTAAGTTGTAGTGTATCATTGAAAATACCTTATAATATAAAGTAATATGCAGTGCATCATTGAAAATACCTTATAATATAACGTAATATGCAGTGTATCATTGAAAATACCTTATAATATAACGTAATATGCAGTGTATCATTGAAAATACCTTATAATATAACGTACTATGCAGTGTATCATTGAAAATACCTTATAATATAACGTAATATGCAGTGTATCATTGAAAATACCTTATAATATATCGTAATTTGTAGTGTATCATTGAAAATACCTTATAATATAACGTAATATGCAGGGAATGATTGAAAATACCTTATAGTATATCGTAATTTGTAGTGTATCAATGAAAATACCTTCTCATATAACGTAATATGCAGTGTATCATTGAAAATACCTTATAATATATCGTAATTTGTAGTGTATCATTGAAAATACCTTATAGTATAACGTAATATGCAGTGCATCATTGGAAATACGTTATAATATATCGTAATTTTTTAGTGTATCATTGAAAATATCTTAGAATATATGGTAATTCTAGTCTATCAATGAAAATACCTTATAATATAACGTAATATGCACTGTATCATTGAAAATACCTTATAATATATCGTAATTTGTAGTGTATCATTGAAAATACCTTCTCATATAACGTAATATGCAGTGTATCATTGAAAATACCTTATAATATAACGTAATAAGCAGTGTATCATTGAAAATACCTTATAATATAACGTAATATGCAGTGTATCATTGAAAATACCTTATAATATAACGTAATATGCACTGTATCATTGAAAATACCTTATAATATATCGTAATTTGTAGTGTATCATTGAAAATACCTTATAGTATAACGTAATATGCAGTGCATCATTGGAAATACGTTATAATATATCGTAATTTTTTAGTGTATCATTGAAAATACCTAATAATATAACGTAATATGCAGTGTATCATTGAAAATACCTTATAATATATCGTAATTTGTAGTGTATCAATGAAAATACCTTAGAATATATGGTAATTCTTGTCTATCAATGAAAATACCTTATAATATAACGTAATATGCAGTGTATCATTGAAAATACCTTATAATATATAGTAGTTTATCATTGAAAGTACCTTATAATATAACGTAATATGCAGGGTATCATTGAAAATACCTTATAGTATATCGTAATTTGTAGTGTATCAATGAAAATACCTTCTCATATAACGTAATATGCAGTGTATCATTGAAAATACCTTATAATATATCGTAATTTGTAGTGTATCATTGAAAATACCTTATAGTATAACGTAATATGCAGTGCATCATTGGAAATACGTTATAATATATCGTAATTTTTTAGTGTATCATTGAAAATATCTTAGAATAAATGGTAATTCTAGTCTATCAATGAAAATACCATTATAATATAACGTAATATGCACTGTATCATTGAAAATACCTTATAATATATCGTAATTTGTAGTGTATCATTGAAAATACCTTATAATATAAAGTAATATGCAGTGCATCATTGAAAATACCTTATAATATAACGTAATATGCAGTGTATCATTGAAAATACCTTATAATATAACGTAATATGCAGTGTATCATTGAAAATACCTTATAATATAACGTAATATGCAGTGTATCATTGAAAATACCTTATAATATAACGTAATATGCAGTGTATCATTGAAAATACCTTATAATATATCGTAATTTGTAGTGTATCATTGAAAATACCTTATAGTATAACGTAATATGCAGTGCATCATTGAAAATACCTTATAATATAACGTAATATGCAGTGTATCATTGAAAATACCTTATAATATAACGTAATATGCAGGGTATCATTGAAAATACCTTATAATATATCGTAATTTGTAGTGTATCAATGAAAATACCTTCTCATATAACGTAATATGCAGTGTATCATTGAAAATCCTTATAATATATCGTAATTTGTAGTGTATCATTGAAAATACCTTATTGTATAACGTAATATGCAGTGTATCATTGAAAATACCTTATAATATAACGTAATATGCAGTGTATCATTGAAAATACCTTATAATATAACGTAATATGCAGTGTATCATTGAAAATACCTTAGAATATATGGTAATTCTAGTCAGTCAATGAAAATACCTTATAATATAACGTAATATGCAGTGTATCATTGAAAATACCTTATAATATAACGTAATATGCAGTGTATCATTGAAAATACCTTATAATATAACGTAATATGCAGTGTATCATTGAAAATACCTTATAATATAACGTAATTTTTTAGTGTATCATTGAAAATACCTAATAATATAACGTAATATGCAGTGTATCATTGAAAATACCTTATAATATATCGTAATTTGTAGTGTATCATTGAAAATACCTTAGAATATATGGTAATTCTTGTCTATCAATGAAAATACCTTATAATATAACGTAATATGCAGTGTATCATTGAAAATACCTTATAATATATAGTAGTTTATCATTGAAAGTACCTTATAATATAACGTAATATGCAGGGTATCATTGAAAATACCTTATAATATATCGTAATTTGTAGTGTATCATTGAAAATACCTTATAATATAACGTAATATGCAGTGTATCATTGAAAATACCTTATGATATAACGTTATATGCAGTGTATCATTGAAAATACCTTAGAATATATGGTAATTCTAGTCTATCAATGAAAATACCTTATAATATAACGTAATATGCACTGTATCATTGAAAATACCTTATAATATATCGTAATTTGTAGTGTATCATTGAAAATACCTTATAATATAAAGTAATATGCAGTGCATCATTGAAAATACCTTATAATATAACGTAATATGCAGTGTATCATTGAAAATACCTTATAATATAACGTAATATGCAGTGTATCATTGAAAATACCTTATAATATAACGTACTATGCAGTGTATCATTGAAAATACCTTATAATATAACGTAATATGCAGTGTATCATTGAAAATACCTTATAATATATCGTAATTTGTAGTGTATCATTGAAAATACCTTATAATATAACGTAATATGCAGGGAATGATTGAAAATACCTTATAGTATATCGTAATTTGTAGTGTATCAATGAAAATACCTTCTCATATAACGTAATATGCAGTGTATCATTGAAAATACCTTATAATATATCGTAATTTGTAGTGTATCATTGAAAATACCTTATAGTATAACGTAATATGCAGTGCATCATTGGAAATACGTTATAATATATCGTAATTTTTTAGTGTATCATTGAAAATATCTTAGAATATATGGTAATTCTAGTCTATCAATGAAAATACCTTATAATATAACGTAATATGCACTGTATCATTGAAAATACCTTATAATATATCGTAATTTGTAGTGTATCATTGAAAATACCTTCTCATATAACGTAATATGCAGTGTATCATTGAAAATACCTTATAATATAACGTAATATGCAGTGTATCATTGAAAATACCTTATAATATAACGTAATATGCAGTGTATCATTGAAAATACCTTATAATATAACGTAATATGCAGTGTATCATTGAAAATACCTTAGAATATATGGTAATTCTAGTCTATCAATGAAAACACCTTATAATATAACGTAATATGCACTGTATCATTGAAAATACCTTATAATATATCGTAATTTGTAGTGTATCATTGAAAATACCTTATAATATAAAGTAATATGCAGTGCATCATTGAAAATACCTTATAATATAACGTAATAAGCAGTGTATCATTGAAAATACCTTATAATATAACGTAATATGCAGTGTATCATTGAAAATACCTTATAATATAACGTAATATGCAGTGTATCATTGAAAATACCTTATAATATAACGTAATATGCAGTGTATCATTGAAAATACCTTATAATATAACGTAATATGCAGTGTATCATTGAAAATACCTTATAATATAACGTAATATGAAGTGTATCATTGAAAATACCTTAGAATATATGGTAATTCTAGTCTATCAATGAAAATACCTTATAATATAACGTAATATGCACTGTATCATTGAAAATACCTTATAATATATCGTAATTTGTAGTGTATCATTGAAAATACCTTATAATATAAAGTAATATGCAGTGCATCATTGAAAATACCTTATAATATAACGTAATAAGCAGTGTATCATTGAAAATACCTTATAATATAACGTAATATGCAGTGTATCATTGAAAATACCTTATAATATAACGTAATATGCAGTGTATCATTGAAAATACCTTATAATATAACGTAATATGCAGTGTATCATTGAAAATACCTTATAATATAACGTAATATGCAGTGTATCATTGAAAATACCTTATAATATAACGTAATATGAAGTGTATCATTGAAAATACCTTAGAATATATGGTAATTCTAGTCTATCAATGAAAATACCTTATAATATAACGTAATATGCAGTGTATCATTGAAAATACATTATAATATATCGTAATTTGTAGTGTATCATTGAAAATACCTTATAGTATAACGTAATATGCAGTGCATCATTGGAAATACGTTATAATATATCGTAATTTTTTAGTGTATCATTGAAAATACCTAATAATATAACGTAATATGCAGTGTATCATTGAAAATACCTCATAATATATCGTAATTTGTAGTGTATCATTGAAAATACCTTATAGTATAACGTAATATGCAGTGTATCATTGAAAATACCTTATGATATAACGTGATATGCAGTGTATCATTGAAAATACCTTAGAATATATGGTAATTCTAGTCTATCAATGAAAATACCTTATAATATAACGTAATATGCACTGTATCATTGAAAATACCTTATAATATATCGTAATTTGTAGTGTATCATTGAAAATACCTTATAGTATAACGTAATATGCAGTGCATCATTGGAAATACGTTATAATATATCGTAATTTTTTAGTGTATCATTGAAAATACCTAATAATATAACGTAATATGCAGTGTATCATTGAAAATACCTTATAATATATCGTAATTTGTAGTGTATCATTGAAAATACCTTAGAATATATGGTAATTCTTGTCTATCAATGAAAATACCTTATAATATAACGTAATATGCAGTGTATCATTGAAAATACCTTATAATATATAGTAGTTTATCATTGAAAGTACCTTATAATATAACGTAATATGCAGGGTATCATTGAAAATACCTTATAATATATCGTAATTTGTAGTGTATCATTGAAAATACCTTATAATATAACGTAATATGCAGTGTATCATTGAAAATACCTTATGATATAACGTAATATGCAGTTTATCATTGAAAATACCTTAGAATATATGGTAATTCTAGTCTATCAATGAAAATACCTTATAATATAACGTAATATGCACTGTATCATTGAAAATACCTTATAATATATCGTAATTTGTAGTGTATCATTGAAAACACCTTATAATATAACGTAATATGCACTGTATCATTGAAAATACCTTATAATATATCGTAATTTGTAGTGTATCATTGAAAATACCTTATAATATAAAGTAATATGCAGTGCATCATTGAAAATACCTTATAATATAACGTAATAAGCAGTGTATCATTGAAAATACCTTATAATATAACGTAATATGCAGTGTATCATTGAAAATACCTTATAATATAACGTAATATGCAGTGTATCATTGAAAATACCTTATAATATAACGTAATATGCAGTGTATCATTGAAAATACCTTATAATATAACGTAATATGCAGTGTATCATTGAAAATACCTTATAATATAACGTAATATGAAGTGTATCATTGAAAATACCTTAGAATATATGGTAATTCTAGTCTATCAATGAAAATACCTTATAATATAACGTAATATGCACTGTATCATTGAAAATACCTTATAATATATCGTAATTTGTAGTGTATCATTGAAAATACCTTATAATATAAAGTAATATGCAGTGCATCATTGAAAATACCTTATAATATAACGTAATAAGCAGTGTATCATTGAAAATACCTTATAATATAACGTAATATGCAGTGTATCATTGAAAATACCTTATAATATAACGTAATATGCAGTGTATCATTGAAAATACCTTATAATATAACGTAATATGCAGTGTATCATTGAAAATACCTTATAATATAACGTAATATGCAGTGTATCATTGAAAATACCTTATAATATAACGTAATATGAAGTGTATCATTGAAAATACCTTAGAATATATGGTAATTCTAGTCTATCAATGAAAATACCTTATAATATAACGTAATATGCAGTGTATCATTGAAAATACATTATAATATATCGTAATTTGTAGTGTATCATTGAAAATACCTTATAGTATAACGTAATATGCAGTGCATCATTGGAAATACGTTATAATATATCGTAATTTTTTAGTGTATCATTGAAAATACCTAATAATATAACGTAATATGCAGTGTATCATTGAAAATACCTTATAATATATCGTAATTTGTAGTGTATCATTGAAAATACCTTATAATATAACGTAATATGCAGTGTATCATTGAAAATACCTTATGATATAACGTAATATGCAGTGTATCATTGAAAATACCTTAGAATATATGGTAATTCTAGTCTATCAATGAAAATACCTTATAATATAACGTAATATGCACTGTATCATTGAAAATACCTTATAATATATCGTAATTTGTAGTGTATCATTGAAAATACCTTATAGTATAACGTAATATGCAGTGCATCATTGGAAATACGTTATAATATATCGTAATTTTTTAGTGTATCATTGAAAATACCTAATAATATAACGTAATATGCAGTGTATCATTGAAAATACCTTATAATATATCGTAATTTGTAGTGTATCATTGAAAATACCTTAGAATATATGGTAATTCTTGTCTATCAATGAAAATACCTTATAATATAACGTAATATGCAGTGTATCATTGAAAATACCTTATAATATATAGTAGTTTATCATTGAAAGTACCTTATAATATAACGTAATATGCAGGGTATCATTGAAAATACCTTATAATATATCGTAATTTGTAGTGTATCATTGAAAATACCTTATAATATAACGTAATATGCAGTGTATCATTGAAAATACCTTATGATATAACGTAATATGCAGTTTATCATTGAAAATACCTTAGAATATATGGTAATTCTAGTCTATCAATGAAAATACCTTATAATATAACGTAATATGCACTGTATCATTGAAAATACCTTATAATATATCGTAATTTGTAGTGTATCATTGAAAATACCTTATAATATAAAGTAATATGCAGTGCATCATTGAAAATACCTTATAATATAACGTAATATGCAGTGTATCATTGAAAATACCTTATAATATAACGTAATATGCAGTGTATCATTGAAAATACCTTATAATATAACGTAATATGCAGTGTATCATTGAAAATACCTTATAATATAACGTAATATGCAGTGTATCATTGAAAATACCTTATAATATATCGTAATTTGTAGTGTATCATTGAAAATACCTTATAGTATAACGTAATATGCAGTGCATCATTGAAAATACCTTATAATATAACGTAATATGCAGTGTATCATTGAAAATACCTTATAATATAACGTAATATGCAGGGTATCATTGAAAATACCTTATAATATATCGTAATTTGTAGTGTATCAATGAAAATACCTTCTCATATAACGTAATATGCAGTGTATCATTGAAAATCCTTATAATATATCGTAATTTGTAGTGTATCATTGAAAATACCTTATTGTATAACGTAATATGCAGTGTATCATTGAAAATACCTTATAATATAACGTAATATGCAGTGTATCATTGAAAATACCTTATAATATAACGTAATATGCAGTGTATCATTGAAAATACCTTAGAATATATGGTAATTCTAGTCAATCAATGAAAATACCTTATAATATAACGTAATATGCACTGTATCATTGAAAATACCTTATAATATATCGTAATTTGTAGTGTATCATTGAAAATACCTTATAGTATAACGTAATATGCAGTGCATCATTGGAAATACGTTATAATATATCGTAATTTTTTAGTGTATCTTTGAAAATACCTAATAATATAACGTAATATGCAGTGTATCATTGAAAATACCTTATAATATATCGTAATTTGTAGTGTATCATTGAAAATACCTTAGAATATATGATAATTCTTGTCTATCAATGAAAATACCTTATAATATAACGTAATATGCAGTGTATCATTGAAAATACCTTATAATATATAGTAGTTTATCATTGAAAGTACCTTATAATATAACGTAATATGCAGTGTATCATTGAAAATACCTTATAATATATCGTAATTTGTAGTGTATCATTGAAAATACCTTATAGTATAACGTAATATGCAGTGCATCATTGAAAATACCTTATAATATAACGTAATATGCAGTGTATCATTGAAAATACCTTATAATATAACGTAATATGCAGGGTATCATTGAAAATACCTTATAATATATCGTAATTTGTAGTGTATCAATGAAAATACCTTCTCATATAACGTAATATGCAGTGTATCATTGAAAATCCTTATAATATATCGTAATTTGTAGTGTATCATTGAAAATACCTTATTGTATAACGTAATATGCAGTGTATCATTGAAAATACCTTATAATATAACGTAATATGCAGTGTATCATTGAAAATACCTTATAATATAACGCAATATGCAGTGTATCATTGAAAATACCTTAGAATATATGGTAATTCTAGTCAATCAATGAAAATACCTTATAATATAACGTAATATGCAGTGTATCATTGAAAATACCTTATAATATAACGTAATATGCAGTGTATCATTGAAAATACCTTATAATATAACGTAATATGCAGTGTATCATTGAAAATACCTTATAATATAACGTAATTTTTTAGTGTATCATTGAAAATACCTAATAATATAACGTAATATGCAGTGTATCATTGAAAATACCTTATAATATATCGTAATTTGTAGTGTATCATTGAAAATACCTTAGAATATTTGGTAATTCTTGTCTATCAATGAAAATACCTTATAATATAACGTAATATGCAGTGTATCATTGAAAATACCTTATAATATATAGTAGTTTATCATTGAAAGTACCTTATAATATAACGTAATATGCCGGGTATCATTGAAAATACCTTATAATATATCGTAATTTGTAGTGTATCATTGAAAATACCTTATAGTATAACGTAATATGCAGTGCATCATTGAAAATACCTTATAATATAACGTAATATGCAGTGTATCATTGAAAATACCTTATAATATAACGTAATATGCAGGGTATCATTGAAAATACCTTATAATATATCGTAATTTGTAGTGTATCAATGAAAATACCTTCTCATATAACGTAATATGCAGTGTATCATTGAAAATCCTTATAATATATCGTAATTTGTAGTGTATCATTGAAAATACCTTATTGTATAACGTAATATGCAGTGTATCATTGAAAATACCTTATAATATAACGTAATATGCAGTGTATCATTGAAAATACCTTATAATATAACGTAATATGCAGTGTATCATTGAAAATACCTTAGAATATATGGTAATTCTAGTCTATCAATGAAAATACCTTATAATATAACGTAATATGCACTGTATCATTGAAAATACCTTATAATATATCGTAATTTGTAGTGTATCATTGAAAATACCTTATAATATAAAGTAATATGCAGTGCATCATTGAAAATACCTTATAATATAAAGTAATATGCAGTGCATCATTGAAAATACCTTATAATATAACGTAATATGCAGTGTATCATTGAAAATACCTTATAATATAACGTAATATGCAGTGTATCATTGAAAATACCTTATAATATAACGTAATATGCAGTGTATCATTGAAAATACCTTATAATATAACGTAATATGCAGTGTATCATTGAAAATACCTTATAATATATCGTAATTTGTAGTGTATCATTGAAAATACCTTATAGTATAACGTAATATGCAGTGCATCATTGAAAATACCTTATAATATAACGTAATATGCAGTGTATCATTGAAAATACCTTATAATATAACGTAATATGCAGGGTATCATTGAAAATACCTTCTCATATAACGTAATATGCAGTGTATCATTGAAAATCCTTATAATATATCGTAATTTGTAGTGTATCATTGAAAATACCTTATTGTATAACGTAATATGCAGTGTATCATTGAAAATACCTTATAATATAACGTAATATGCAGTGTATCATTGAAAATACCTTATAATATAACGTAATATGCAGTGTATCATTGAAAATACCTTAGAATATATGGTAATTCTAGTCAATCAATGAAAATACCTTATAATATAACGTAATATGCACTGTATCATTGAAAATACCTTATAATATATCGTAATTTGTAGTGTATCATTGAAAATACCTTATAGTATAACGTAATATGCAGTGCATCATTGGAAATACGTTATAATATATCGTAATTTTTTAGTGTATCTTTGAAAATACCTAATAATATAACGTAATATGCAGTGTATCATTGAAAATACCTTATAATATATCGTAATTTGTAGTGTATCATTGAAAATACCTTAGAATATATGGTAATTCTTGTCTATCAATGAAAATACCTTATAATATAACGTAATATGCAGTCTACCATTGAAATTACCTTATAATATAACGTAATATGCAGTGTATCATTGAAAATACCTTATAATATAACGTAATATGCAGTGTATCATTGAAAATACCTTATAATATATCGTAATATACAGTATACCATTGAAAATACTTATAATATAACGTAATATGCAGTGTATCATTGAAAATACCTTATAATATATAGTAGTTTATTATTGAAAATACCTTATAATATAACGTAATATGCTGTGTATCATTGAAAATAACTTATAATATATCGTAATTTGTAGTGTATCAATGAAAATACCTTATAATATAACGTAACATGCAGTGTATCATTGAAAATACCTTGTAATATATCGTAATTTGTATTGTATCATTGAAAATACCTTATAGTATAACGTAATATGCAGTGCATCATTGATAATACCTTATAATATCACGTAATATGGAGTGTATCATTGAAAATACCTGATAATATAACGTAATATGCAGTATATCATAGAAAATACCTTATACTATAACGTAATATGCAGTGCATCATTGAAAATACCTTATAATATAACGTAATATGCAGTGTATCATTGAAAATACCTGATAATATAACGTAATATGCAGTGTATCATAGAAAATACCTTATACTATAACGTAATATGCAGTGTATCATTGGAAATACCTTATAATATAACGTAATATGCAGTGTATCATTAAAAATTCCTTATAATATATCATAATATGTAGTTTATCATTGAAAATACTTTATAATATAACGTAATATGCAGTGTATCATTGAAAATTCCTTATAATATAACGTAATACGTAGTGAATCATTGGAAATACCTTATAACATAACGTTATATGCAGTCTATCATGGAAAATACCTTATAATATAACGTAATATGCAGTGTATCTTTGAAAATACCTTATAATATAATGTAATAGGCAGTGTATAATTGGAAATACATTATAATATAACGTAATGTGCAGTGTGTCATTGAAAATACCTTATAATATAACGTAATATGCAGTGTATCATTGAAAATACCATATAATATAACGTAATATGCAGTGTATCTTTGAAAATACCTTATAATATACTGTAATAGGCAGTGTATAATTGGAAATACCTTATAATATAACGTAATAAGCAGTGTATCATTGAAAATACATTATAATATAACGTAATATGCAGTGTATCATTGAAAATACCTTATAATATAATGTAATATGCAGTGTATCATTGAAAATAGATTTGAATATAACGTAATATGCAGTGAATCATTGAAAATACCTTATAATATATCGTAATTTGCAGTGTGTCATTGAAAATACCTCATAATATATCGTAATTTGTATTGTATCATTGAAAATATCTTATAATATATCGTAGTGTATCATTGAAAATACCTTATAATATAACGTAATTTGCAGTAAATCATTGAAAATAACTTATAATATAACGTAATATGCAGTGTATCATTGAAAATACATTATAATATAACGTAATATGCAGTGTATCATTGAAAATACCTTATAATATATCGTAATTTGTAGTCTATCATTGAAAATACCTTATAATATAACGTAATGTGCAGTGTGTCATTGAAAATACCTTATAATATAACGTAATATGCAGTGTATCATAGAAAATACCTT
Organism: Lasioglossum lativentre; assembly: GCA_916610255.1. Classification (NCBI taxonomy): domain Eukaryota; kingdom Metazoa; phylum Arthropoda; class Insecta; order Hymenoptera; family Halictidae; genus Lasioglossum; species Lasioglossum lativentre. The sequence goes on from CAKAJI010000425.1 coordinate 20,996, forward strand.
ATAAATGACGTAATATGCAGTCTATCATTGAAAATACCTTGTAATATAACGTAATATGCAGTGTATCATTGAAAATACCATATAATATAACGTAATATGCAGTGTATCTTTGAAAATACCTTATAATATACTGTAATAGGCAGTGTATAATTGGAAATACCTTATAATATAACGTAATAAGGAGTGTATCATTGAAAATACCTTATAATATATAGTAGTTTATCATTGAAAATACCTTATAATATAACGTAATATGCAGTGTATCATTGAAAATACCTTATAATATATCGTAATTTGTAGTGTATCATTGAAAATACCTTATAGTATAACGTAATATGCAGTGCATCATTGAAAAAACCTTATAATATAACGTAATATGCAGTGTATCATTGAAAATACCTTATCATATAACGTAATATGCGGTGTATCATTGAAAATACCATATAATATAACGTAATATGCAGTCTACCATTGAAAATACATTATAAAATAATGTAATATGCAGTCTGTCATTGAAAATACCTTATAATATAACGTAATATGATATATATCATTTAAAATACCTTATAAAATAACGTAATATGCAGTATACCATTGAAAATACTTATAATATAACGTAATATGCAATGTATCATTGAAAATACCTTATAATATAACTTAATATGCAGTGTATCATTGAAAATACCTTAGAATATATGGTAATTCTAGTCTATCAATGAAAATACCTAATAATATAACGTAATATGCAGTGTATCATTGAAAATACCTTATAATATATCGTAATTTGTAGTGTATCATTGAAAATACCTTATAGTAGAACGTAATATGCAGTGCATCATTGAAAAAACCTTATAATATAACGTAATATGCAGTGTATCATTGAAAATACCTTATAATATAACGTAATATGCAGTGTATCATTGAAAATACCTTATAATATATCGTAATTTGTAGTGTATCATTGAAAATACCTTAGAATATATGGTAATTCTAGTCTATCAATGAAAATACCTTATAATATAACGTAATATGCAGTGTATCATTGAAAATACCTTATAATATATCGTAATTTGTATTGTATCATTGAAAATACCTTATAGTATAACGTAATATGCAGTGCATCATTGAAAATACCTTATAATATCACGTAATATGCAGTGTATCATTGAAAATACCTTATAATTTAACGTAATATGCAGGGTATCATTGAAAATACCTTACAATATATCGTAATTTGTAGTGTATCATTGAAAATACCTTATAATATAACGTAATATGCAGTGTATCATTGAAAATACCTTATAATATATCGTAATTTGTAGTGTATCTTTGAAAATACCTTATAATATAACGTAATATGCAGTGTATCATAGAAAATACCTTCCCATATAACGTAATATGCAGTGTATCATTGAAAATACCTTATAATATATCGTAATTTGTAGTGTATCAATGAAAATACCTTATAATATAATGTAATAGGCAGTGTATAATTGGAAATACATTATAATATAACGTAATGTGCAGTGTGTCATTGAAAATACCTTATAATATAACGTAATATGCAGTGTATCATAGAAAATACCTTATAATATATCGTAATATACAGTATACCATTGAAAATACTTATAATATAACGTAATATGCAGTGTATCATTGAAAATACCTTGTAATATATAGTAGTTTATCATTGAAAATACCTTATAATATAACGTAATATGCTGTGTATCATTGAAAATAACTTATAATATATCGTAATTTGTAGTGTATCAATGAAAATACCTTATAATATAACGTAATATGCAGTGTATCATTGAAAATACCTTGTAATATATCGTAATTTGTATTGTATCATTGAAAATACCTTATAGTATAACGTAATATGCAGTGCATCATTGAAAAGGGGGTTTCCCACTTGGACGCCGACCAATTGGACGCGTGCCGATTGGACGGTCCCGATTGGACGCGTTCCTTTTGGACGCCGTGCCGATTGGACGCGTTCCTTTTGGACGCCGTGCCGAATGGACGCGTTCCTTTTGGACGCCGTGCCGAATGGACGCGTTCCTTTCGGACGCCGTGCCGATTGGACACGTTCCTTTTGGACGCCGTCCGATTTGCATTCGTGGCACTTGACGACATATGTTTTAAAATCATTGATTTTGGGAGTCTGCAGAAGGTGGTATTGTTGGTCAATTCAAATTCGCATATTATGTGATTACATACATGGTCGAACATTTTAAATTTGGGAGTGAATTTAATATGTATGTGTGGTTTTATTATTACAGTGGTCAGTAAATTATGTATATCGTTTGACAGGTGTAGGTTAGAATAGAGGAATAATTACAAGATAGTTATTAAGATACCTGAGGAATATTTGGGAGTGATTTTAATATGTGTGTGTAGTTGTATTATTACAGTGGTCAGTAAATTATGTATATCGTTTGACAGGTGTAGGTTAGAATAGGGGAATAATTACAAGATAGTTATTAAGATATCTGAGGAATATTCATCCATGTATTGCATGAAATAGGATAAAAGATACAATAATATTGTCTAGTAATGCAGATTTACTAGTTTGTTATATTTTATTAGTAGTGGATAAGTGTTTGACAATGCTGCGTGACCACGGTGCGTTGTATCCTCATTGCAAAGTAATATGTATCTATTTGCATCAGCATGAAAAGCATATAATAGTGGCTTAAAAGTCAATAATTAAGCTGCAGCCAAAATTAGCATGATATAACGAAAGTGGAATCAAGGAAGTTAGAGGGAACGTACAGACTTTCCGCAACACTAAGAACTGGGAATATAGTAAACTCGACTGAAAACAGTTCTGCGTCTTTCACGGCTCCTGAATAATTCTGTGTACAAATGATAATTTAGATAAGTATCTTCTGCCTATGAAATATAAGCGTTTTTGTAAGGAGTGAATACGATACTTTGTGATTTTTTTTATTTATCTTTTACATGTGGCGTACGAAGCAGATCTATTAGTTGGACTATTCTAATTCGAACGAGGTAAGATCCTGATTATTGCAAGATAAAATAGTTTGCCAATTATTTACCATTTTTTGTTTTTTTCCAGAATTATCCCTCGAATCAATGTACATACAGTTAGTCAATATTTGACACACCATTACTATTGTGGTGATCGTTGTGTATTAAATGTCATAAAAAACTATTTGCTAATACATTTATTGAGCATACCTTATTCCATAGTTATCTTGTTCAATGTTTATATTCATATTTATGTATTTGATTAGATGATTCTTGCATCAGAAGTATTCATAATTTAATTATTGTATATTGTTTATATGCTATAAGACTACATTGGGTTAAAGCAATTGCTCTTGTGATACAAGTATTTGAATGTTATAATCTTATTTGAATTCAACGTTGATGTAAATTTATTAACTATGGATGGAAGGATATTTAAAGAATGCTTTGGTTTGGTTAATATAGAATTATTTATTAATATTCACAGAAATACGTGTGACCGCATGGTAATACTACCCTTCAGATGCCTGACTTGCAGCAGCAAATCTTTTGCACCGATGCTTCTTCTGGAAATGGAAACAGAATACACCAAATCGAGATTAATTTAAAAACAGTACATTTGTGAAATTTAATTGTGCATTAATAGATAACAATATAAAATGATATTGTATAATATCATGTACTACATATATATATATATATATATATATATATATATATATATATATATTATCGTTTTGTAAACACTCCATTGTATTTTATAGACATATATCATTTACACTGTACTTATCAAAAGTAATGATATGAATAATTAAACAATTTACCTTCTATTAAACTCTGGTCATCAATTTGACTACCAATTATACAAATGTCCGTAATTCCTGTAAATTCGATTTGTATTCGTGGCACTTGACGACATATGTTTTAAAATCATTGATTTTGGGAGTCTGCAGAAGGTGGTATTGCCGGTCAATTCAAATTCGCATATTATGTGATTACATACATGGTCGAACATTTTAAATTTGGGAGTGAATTTAATATGTATGTGTAGTTTTATTATTACAGTGGTCAGTGAATTATGTATATCGTTTGACAGGTGTAGGTTAGAATAGAGGATTATTTACAAGATAGTTATTAGGATATCTGAGGAATATTCATCCTTGTAGTGCATGAAACAGTAGAAAAGATACAATAATATTGCTTTGTGACGCAGATTTATTAGTTTATGACATACAGAGTTTCGATTAAAATACCACGACAAATAACAGGAATATGTTCTTGAAACAGAAATGCAATTACTTTCTTGCAAGATATATCTGGAAATATGAGTAAGGTAACGGAGCATTAAATTTCATTGTCTCTAATACATTGTTTATTTCAAGTTATAGTTGTTGAATATATATGCGAATACAGAAATGGAGGGAGAAATTGGATCAAAGATATCATGGAGCAGAAGTATTTCATGGATACATGGGAGAAATTATGCAAGAAAACAGTTTTTAAAAACCATGTAATGCCAGTATATTTAAAATAAACAGTTTTATACAGGTAGATGAATTCCATATATTTTAATTTCCCAGTTCAATTTTCTAGATATAGAATGATAGTTACAATTCACATTGTTTGTTTCTACTTTCGAAGAAAGACTTTTACAAAGTAACAATTTATAAGAAAAAGTACCATCCATATGTATTTCTTTGACATTTTCTAATGCAGTTAGCAATGTAGTATTAGAGAAAATTAGAGCGTATTTGTTATCGTTCGAGATTGCACATCCCTTGTAAATTTCTTTCAGGACATCATAATTTTCGATTTTCACATTATCGATTTCATACTATTGTATGAAATATATATTGTAGTTGATTAGGGAATTCCCACAATGCTAATGCATTATCAAACCACAGTACAGTCGACGAAAGAAAAAGAAAAATGAATAATTATTTTGATTTAAACGTAACAGTCCTTCCTCCTTAAAATCATTGTCGTCCTCGACGATGGTGTCAGGTTTAATGTGGTACTACATAACGGAACTGCATTGTGGAGGTGCAAGTGGTTTTTCATTGTTACTACAATCCTTCTGCATGGTTGATTTGAATTTTAGTACTTCTGCACAGCGTAAAAATTGACCTAATGGCAGTGTCCCAGACATTAAATTTTCTTGTGATGTTGTTATTTTCTTATTCTTTGCTTTATTCATGTGTGTTCGTATACTACTTATGTTTTCATGTTTTAATAATCTTTTATAATTTGTTTCCTGATCCGCAATTATTTTTCCGCAAGTATTTATTAATAAAAGAACACATTAAGTTTATGTAATTAAAATTATTAGAAAAATGGACGTATTTAATTATAGTCTAGCACAGTGGTTCTCAGACTGTATGCCGCGAAATAATTAAAATTATATAAAAAATAAGTAAAATATGAAATACTATTCTCGACATAAATCATTAAAATAAAAACAATACCTGCATATATAGGTGCGCCGAAATTTCTTCATTTATTGTAAAGTGCGCCTCGACTAAAAAATTTATTTATTATTGCTTGTAGAAATAAACGTGACCACATGGTAGCACTATTCTGGAGACGCCTGGCTTGCAGCAGCAAATCCTTTGTCCAGATGCTTCTTCTATTAAATAACATGCATACAGAATACACGAAAATGAGATTAATTTTAAAATACTAGAAAATATGTATATTATGAAATACATTTGTGATAGGGCCTAGCCGATTAAGATGGTCAAAACTGCCCTCAGAGGTTGTTCAATGGCTCTTGAATCATTCGAAAGCTGACCAATAAAAACCCATCTGAGTAAAATTTCAGGCCTCTAGCTTGCCCGTGAGGGTAGTTATACGGTAAATTAGATTTCGCGCTTTTTCGCTCGTTTTCCGTTCTCGGAAGTTTTCTAAAATTCTGAAAAAAATGTGACACGTGTCGAGTCTTAAGACGCATTTTATAGAATTTTTCAGATTTTTTGGTTGCAAACTATGGTCGTGAAAAATGGAAAACACCCAAAACGTCGGAAAAATGAAGATTTCTCAAAAATATGAAAACATGCTATTTTACTGTTTAGTGCCCTAATAAGCTACCATCAAAAGCAGTGTCCTCGATTTTTTTCAGATTTTTTGTTGTCGAAGATCATTGTCAAAAACAATAAAAACCAAACTGCTTCGACGTTTCTGCTGCTAGAAGGAAAGCTAGACTTGCAGGTTTTACTGTGGGGGTACATTAAGCTCTAATTAGTGTTACTACTGTCACGTGCGTAACAGACACAACATTCCGGGATGCCCGAAGAAAGTTCAAATCTGGCTGTCTGTGCAATAAATGGCATGTGCGCAGCAGACCCGCCAATTTGGAAAGCCGGAAAAAGGTTCAGATCTGGCCGAGTCCTCGGCCAGCAATGAAACCATTCCCAAAAATTGCGGGACAGCTGGCGACCCAAAAACTGAAGGCACAACATTTATTACACCTAAGAAATAGCAAACCTTCTCCTTCCAACATACCACACCCACAGGCACATCTCTGCCAATCAGGTAAACAGAAACACATCCCCACAATCACAAACTCAACCAATAGGAATACAACTAAGAAAACGCCATAGCCAAATTGTAACCGTCACTTCACTTCAACACCGATCTCCGAATTTGTAACTTGATTTTTAAACCTCTCTTGGAAATAAACAGTTTTAAGTTGAAACTAATCCCATAGTTACTACCCGAACCTTGATCCCTGGTAAATACCTTAAGTGGTTTGACCAAAATAGAAAAGTTAGGAATAATTCGCGACGCGTTCGGTTTGAAAGTGGGTGTATTGTCGCGAACGTAACACTACATTGAATTAAGCAATTTTTTTACCTCAGAAATGCGATTTAAGAGAGTGAAAAAATCGTCTCCTGTAGAATATATACGAAAATGTTCGAATCGCTTACAACATCACAGGTTGGCGCAATGGTTAAGGTATAGGATTACAGAGTCAATATGCTAGGGTTCAAATCCTGCCCACTACGAAGTTTTCTTTTTCCATGCATTATTTTTTATTTTCTCAATTTCTTATTATGTGGTTTACAAATGTGATTTCAACAATATTTTTTCATGTTTTAAAAATATTTAAATAACAATTTTTAGTAAAATACATACAAAAATAATTTTGGTATTAATTTTTTCATGATTTTTTTACATGAAGGTATTTTAGAAAATGCAACTGAATAATATAAATATTCATTATTTAATTCAACAACATAATATTATTAAATTCCAAGTAAAATTACGACACATCAGCCGGAAATACTAAATACTCCAAAATTATTTTTGCATGTATTTTACTGAAAAATGTTATTTAAATATTTTTAAAACTTGAAAAAATATTGTTAAAATCATATATGTAAACCATATAGTAAGAAATTGAGAAAATAAAAAATAATGCATGGAAAAAGAAAACTTCGTGTTGGGCAGGATTTGAACCCTTTTTAACCATGGCGCCGACCTGTGATGTTGTAAGCGATTCGAACATTTTGGTATATATTCCACAGGAGCCGATTTTTTCACTCTCTTAAATCGCATTTCTGAGGTAAAAAAATTGATTAATTCAATGTTGTATGGTCACATTCTGTTTGCGTATTCGTAAAGACATCGAGCACGACATTCAGACAAGAAAATCTATACGCGAATTAAATTCCCCAATCGGCTTCGCCCATGCCACGCGCCATCTAGTGAGATCTCTGGGTACCGAAATCTTTTTCATATTTAATCGTTTTGAAAGCACTGTATTGTATTTTATACACATATATCATTTTGCACTGTATTTATCAAAAGTAACAAATTAAATGCTGACAAGCTATTGAATGAAAACCAAAAGTAAAGGTATGTATAAGTAAAAAATTTACCTTCTATTAAACTCTGGTCATCAATTTGACTACCGCTTATACAAATGTCAATATCTGCAAAACGATTTTAATTAATAAAATAGTATCTAAAAACTTGAGCATCGTCTGCAAATGTTAGTGAAGGTTAAACATACCATCAGTTCTATTATCCACATTTATGTGTAATTCCTGAAAAGTTTCCGCACAAATGTCACTGGGATAATCAATGAATGTTGAAGAAACATCACCTAAAACACAGGATACATTAAACATGAACCAAATAAAATTTACTAACTTTGTATCATTAATAAGATAGAGTTGGTGATTAGAAATTTACCCTCAATTGCTCTGTCCTTGTTCCCATATCTTAAATGTACACAAGACTCAGTATCTTTACAGTTACATATTACATAAACGTCATTACCTACAAAAAATGATGTACATAAATTAGTAGTTGTTAAACGTAGCAGCAACAGAAAATAATATAAATTTTAGTAGTATTTTACTCGGAGTACACTTGAAACAAGAAAAACAAACGAAAAATGAACAGGTACAACAGAACGTACCTCCTACTGCACTATTCGTAGATACTCTTTGATTTTCAATACACATATTAATGTTATCCGTCGATGTTGGTAGAATGTCATCTATAAAAGATTACGTACGATAATAATTGACGTGTTAAACAATAAATAAAATTGACTAGAGTAATTAGAAACATGTACCATCTATATCACCGACTGTTGTACTTTCTACTTGTACATATCGAGTACAAAGGTCTCCGTTAGTTGTGTAATCGAGCAATCTGTCTTCTGAAAAAGATTTATATTAAATAGCTAATAGAATTCAACTCAGTTTGGGGATAGAGGTATTTACCTGTACTAAATGTTCCATTCAAGCGAGTTCCATTATACGCATCACTTTCATCGCAGTCTGAAAACGAATTAAAAAAATTTTTACTTGAATCATAAGTCGAACGTAGCGTTGTTAATGTATGCAAACGTACCACTTGACAATACATTATCGTCATAGTGCTGTTGTTCATAATCTTTATTAAACATCTTCAAAAATTGTTCAATTGGCAGTATCCCGGAAACTAAGTTATCTTGGAAAAACTTAATATTGGCGTTCCTTTCTCTATTGGCACGAGTACGAATCCGTGTGACTTTTAAGTTTTTTAATAAACGTTCGTAATCAGTCGTTTCATCTTTGATTTGTTTTAGCAAGTTGTCTGGAAATCATATTTTTAAAAATGGTAGTGCAAAGAAACAAAAAGAATTGCACGTATTAAAAACGCATTGAAACTTACCTAAAAAAATCCACAAATTCGGCCGTGTTGTTTGGAAACGTTGCGCAAGAGTATTATTAAACGACTCAACGATGTTGTTAGTCCTTACTGGAGAACCGTATACGCTAACCTTGGAAGAAATAGGAAGCCACACATTGCGCAGATATGCTGTAAACAGAAGTACGTTTGGAAATGTGCCGCATATACGGTCAGCGATTAACTGGATTTGATGTAATGCTTCTGGAAACATATCAGATGGAGCTAAAGGCATTGTCATAGCCATTGACAGAATTTCTCTTGGTGCTCCTTGCAACCCCAACTTCTTCCACTTCCTTAATAGAGCCTGAATAATAAAAAAAGGATTATTCGATTCTCTATTCAGCACGTTCATGAGGTAAAAAACAAGAAAAATATATAAGAATGCTCTTGGCGCAAAGGTTCGATCCAAATTCAAAAAATTAAAGCAATTTTGCTAGTTAAATTTAAACTTTCAACGTTTCGACCCTCATATGGGTCTTTTTCAAGAAAGAAAGAAAAATTTGCGTCTGAAAATAATTTTTGAAACAATTGTAATAACAAAAGTAAATACCAATAAAACAAAATACCTTGAAAATTACTTACTTGCTTTACACAAATATTTTAAAGAAAATTAGTGGAACAAATAACCACACATGTTGTGTTCATGCCGGTAGACACGTTACAAAGTCAGAAGTTCTGAGATTGACAGACACAAGAACCAATAAGGAACCAATAAGGAACCCCAGCCAATGGGAATCAATATATTGATAAACCCAAAAGATCGATATTCGGCGGCAAATTCAAACACCATAAGACATTTATGCTACATAGACCCTTAACCAATATATACACGCAAAGTGTAAAAATGATGACATTAACCACAAACGCCAAGAGCATTCTTATATATTTTTCTTGTTTTTAACAAATTACGATCAATAACTCAATAACGTTCATGAGGTAAGCATTGCAAAAAATACATGAAAAATACAAAGAGTTATATTCTACCTGAGTAAAATGAAACCAGCATCCATGTATGGTAACCCTGGGGAATTGTGCTTGTACACTTTCCATAGCAGCTCTCTCGTAATCACACATGACAGTTTCTAAGTTGTCTTGCAATCGTGGAACAAGAGAAACTATTTTTCTCCATATTGCTTCGTACATTTTCTTAGTACGACATTCACATAAAACGAAAATGGTAGCGATTCCCTGTAAATTAACATCATTTTTTAATCTGAAAATGTGAGATAAGCGTAATGGAAATTATGAATAGTGGTATACCGTGTCATTGTAACGTATGTGTACAGTGTAGAGTTGATGAAAAGGAGGCATTCGTGGTACCACCTAATAACAGATAAAAAATGATCAAATAGTAGAGACATTCTTTACTTGAAAAATATTAATCATATAAATGGTTTATGTTAAATACTTACAGAAAAAGTACCATCCATATATATTTCTTTGGCATTTTCTAATGCAGTTAGCAACGTAGTATTAGAGAAAATTAGAGCGTATTTGTTATCGTTCGAGATTGCACATCCCTTATAAATTTCTTTCAGGACATCATAATTTTCTAATATTTCGTGTGTACCCTGCACTGTTTTTGGCAAACCTGGTCGTGATTTTGTCTTCTTCCTTGACATTACCGATTTCATACTATTGTATGAAATATATGTTGCTGCGTCAGAATTTGTACGACAAATATTATCAAAGATGTCTTTATTATTTACTGAAGGATTGTTACTACATTCCTCCAGCATGGTTGATTTTAATTTTAGTATTTCTGCACAGCGCGGGTCGTTAGAATGACTGTGTGGTTTTTGCACAAAATAATGATCATCTTTTTGAATTAATGTTCCTGTACATTTGTTAGTTTGTCGACCAGAACAACGGTAGATCTTTGGATTCTTAGAATCTTTGTTATAAGAATATCCTTCGTAAACGTATACATAAGTATTTTTTCTTCTCCCATTAAAAATTTCCATTTTACATGCAGGTAGTTATGAAATTCACTTCTTGATAGAATATTGAAAATATGAATAATTCTGTACGTAAATTTCTTCTCAAACGATAACAGGTCTAAATAGAAGGAATAAAGCGTGTAATTGAAAATTCATAAAATTCTTCTAGTATCTTTCGTAAAATATAAGTAATAATTAGACTGCGGATTTTATGCATTTATGACAAAATTGGGTATGCGTAATTTAAAACAGAGGAATGATTAAAAAAATGTAGGTATGTCAATATATTATTTTCAATTCCTTAGAATATTTAAAAAAAGAAAGACCCTTCTATTTGATTCCTGACTCTTGCAATTTATACAGACAATTTTTATTTTGCATAAAGATCCGCAATCTAGTAATAATAGCCGGTATAGAAGAAAAATAAGTATGTAAAAATAAAATATTAATTTAAAATAATACTCACTTCTTTTATTAAGATCATCTATTAGATCTAAAGGTATCTGGATCTGAGTACACTCGGTTAGCCAGAGAAAACCATTTATTCTCCCAATGGACAAATAACAAATGACATCATACATATCTATATGTTTTGTTTAAACAAAGAACGTACTAATTACACTTAATCAAATGTTTGGATTATTTTTCTAAAATCTGTAGTTGTTGCGTGATTTTATATTTGAAAATATTATTTTTTCAGAAAAAAATGATAATAAAATAAAAATAATTATAATTTATTAAACACAAACTGGACAGGCGAATACTATATACAAGCAGGAAGTCGGAAAAAATAACAAAACACTATCAATATGTGTTCGTTCTACTTTGCCCATTTGCAATAGTATGAATTCATATTTAATAGATTCAAACGACAAAACGCAATTTTATAACGGAATGTTTATTTGTGTAAGTGATATTCATGTAAGTACCTACTTATGGTTGATAGCGAGAAACAGAGAGACGTGTCAGAGAAGGACAGACGACCGCCCGATTCTCAACACTAATTGGTTGAGACGCAAAAGAGTAGGGATAGATTTCGGAACGCGCGGACGCCGATCTTCCGCGAGGCACGAGGCTGAGTCACTCTTCAACGTACAATCACGAGGTGAGTGTCGATTTGTCCGTAAGAAGTATAGAGCGGCAGTTATCGCAGATAGTTATTGAATTTCATAGTATAAATCATTTACCAATCGGGCAAAGGACTCTGCTTACTTTAAATTAACTAATTATTCTTCTCTCTGTTTCTTTGTTTGGCATTCGCGTTAACATCACGTTTCTTTATCGCGCGATCGGCGTTTCATTAATCGTACGTGTGAGCAATATCCGGTATATAGACTGGATTTCCTTACCGGTGTTATTCCACCTATATTCTTTTTGACTGCAGATTCACGTAAGTGTGCACATTTATTTTGTAATATTGTTTAATCATTGATGTATGTCCTGACGGATAACTTCAGCAGTCTAATATAGATTGTGGGATTTCCCTAGCTGAAATAATCTTTCAGGTGGTTGTTTTATTTTTCTATTCTGTTTGGTTTTGCTGTGTTACGAAAATATATACATATTATCCTCAGTCAAGATTCGGTTGTTCACTTGAGAGACATTTACCTTTTGTAGCAATATTGTAAGATCTGGTGACTTCGCCACTCTTTATTGTAAATCATTATTACTGTTATTCAATTTAGAATATATTTAATTGTTTCAATTATCATAATTGTTGTGAGGTTTCGGCTTATAATTATTTATTATACATGCTATATTACACTTAGTCTTACGATCTTACTTCACGTACAAAAGAACGCACGTGTTTTCTTTTTTATCGACCTTGTTGGAATGTTCCTGATCTCTATTGCTCTGGGACGATCGCGCAAACAATCGCACGTGCGCAGTATAGTAAATGTGTTGAAATATGTCAAAATTAATCTATTGTTTCATATTCAGAACGATCAAAAAAGCGTTGGTTGTTTGTTCGAGGTATCGTTCTATATTTTTGATCCTCACTTGACATATTACATTCATATCGTAAAGACGTGTCATCCTTGTGACTTTCTCATTCTAAAATAAATTCTATTTAGTTTATTTATACAAAGTGTTCAGATTTCAGATTATTTAATTTGATAATCGCGATCGTCCCATAGCAATAGACATCGGGAACATTCCAACAAGGTCGACAAGAAAGAAAACACGTACGTTCTTTTGTACCCGAAGTAAGATCGTAAGACTAATAAGGAGAGTGCAAGGCCTTCGGGTCACCTATTTGGTTGAGATTTTGTATACCTATAGATCTCGATCTCCCTTTTACGAATATATACCATCACAGGGGCAAACACTCAATATTTGTTGAGATATTCATAAACAAAGTTTTTTCATAACCATTAGTATAAATATGCTATTGTAGAGGAAGGATACAACGAATAATTTTTTTTTGGGAAATGCGTTACGCATACCTCCGGGGGGAAACCGAGGTTATGTGGTATTGAATTTGTATGAAGAAATTAATTTTATAGTGAAACTGGTGTAGTGGCAATGTACTAGACCTACAATCCGATTCCCGTCCGGGGAAAAATATTTTTTTACTCATTTATTGATATTATTTATAAGAGATAACACATTTATTACAAATCAAAGAAAAATTGTTTTAATAAATTATGAATAAATTAATCGAAGTGAATAAAATAGCTAATTACCCTCACATGTCTGGAAATAGAAGAATATTGTTCTTACAATTACATATTTTTAATTATAACAGTGGTACATGTCGTAAAAGTATACGAAACATAATACGCAGAAACAGCTTGCACGTCGAATAAGTGCAGTATTATTACATTGGCACCTGCTTCTTTCTACTTCTATGGGAAAACGGATTTGATTCGTGTTTTGGAAAATTTGTCTCTCTGCTGTTAATCCGGCTGCATGCCATACATATTCCAGCATAGGTTGAAAAATTGGTGCAAGCTGTTTCAGCGTATTATGTTTCTTATGCTTTTACGACATGTAAATCAGTGACCCGAAGGCCTTGCACTCTCCTTGTAAGTGTAATATAGTATGCATAATAAATAATTATAAGCCGAAACCCCACAACAATTATGATAATTGAAACAATTATATATATTCTAAATTGAATAACAGTAATACTGATTTACTCTTATATCTCTACATATACATTTTATTTTATTATATTCTTATATCTCTACATATACATTTTTATATATATATATATGAAACTATATTTATTCTAAACCCATCTTTGTTCTAAATTCTATAAATTTAGGTGTTGGCAATGGCTTCGTCAAGACGTCAGTTACTTGATTTTCTGTAGATACAAATTTTAATTTAATAACATTCTTCTCAATGTGCTCCCTGGAAAAATGATACTTGATATCTATATGTTTCAATCTCTTGTGATTACTTGGATTATTTGCTATACTTGTACAGCCATTGTTATCTTCAAATATTACTATTCGCTTTGAAAAATTTATACTTATACTGACCGCTAAAGATTTTACCCACAAAACTTCTCTTGTAGCTTCAAAGAGCGCCATATATTCTGCTTCAGTAGAAGAAGAAGCTACTGTCCGTACGCCACAAGAAGTCCCTCGAGACGGCTGAGGGGCAAAGGGGGTCCTCGCTCGCAGCCAATGGTCATCTTTGACGTCACACACTTTAGCCAATAATTCGGCTAGAACCGAAAGTTCGTGTGGAATGACTCAATCGGACGGTTTGTTGTCGAATTCCTGCCAAGGGACTTCTTGTGGCGTACGAACAGTACAGATGCTTGTCTTTTTGTTGACCAACAAATTGTGCATCTTTCAAATAATTTGAATAAGTATCCCGTTGTACTCCTTCTGTCATTCTCATCATGACCTCCCCAATCAGAGTCGGTATATCCAGCTAAGATTTCATCATAATTTCCTCTTACATATATTAATTTAATATTAATTGTACCTTTAAGATATCTTAATACTCGCCTTAAATTTTGCCAAAGTTCTTTATTATTTTTGTTTGTGTATCTACTCAATATATTTATTGCTGCACTCAAATCGGGCCTTGTACATAACATTACGTACATTGGACAACCGATCAAATTACGACATGGTGCTTCTAATTTTTCTTCAGAATTTAAAGCTTGATAATCTAACTTGCTTGGCAATGGTGCACTAACGGGGTTACATTCTTTCATATTAAATTTCTCTAAAATAGTCTTAATATATCTACTTTGATCTAAGGTAAGGTAAGAGAATGTGATATTTTCAATGATTTTAAATAATTATGAACATAAAAAGGTTCGAATTTGTGCGTTATTCAATTCCTTGGTGTTTTCTGAAGTATAAATAATTTTTATAATGTAATTTTAACGTTAAAAAATAATTATATAATTGAAAAATAGGAGTAATGTACAAGTACGTATTATGAGACAGCTTGGATACACCATGTCCCTGGTGTTTCACACTGTATGTCCGTATTTATGGAACAGATTTAAAAAATTTAAAAACCACTCTTTTTTTATATTTTAGTTTTTTATTCCTTTTTTAATAAATAATATAACACAGTAAATAAAATATTAAATAAACTGTAAAATAAATTAATATATAAAACATAAATAAAATAGTAAATAAAAAATAAATAAAATAGTAAATAACAAATTAAATAAATAAATGATTTTCGCAACTAAAACATGCAATCTACTTTGTTTCTTTTTTGATTTTTTGCTATATTTCCTTTATTTTTTCCTGTAATATTTTCCTTTCATTTGCTAATTTCAATTTCTCCTCTTGAAGTTTCTTTTTTTTAGAAATCTTTTCTTCTTTAATTTTTTTTTGGTTTTCTTTTTCAAGTTGTTGTTGCCACCAGGCATCAGAAGTTCCAGCTGATGGAAACTTTGATTTACTAGAAGTTTCTTGTTTCATCCTTTTCTTTTTAGGTAAATATTTTGTAGGGAAAGTAAATGCATTTGCAAAATTTTCGTTTAGAATTTTACTATTGTCTATTGCGGAAAAATGTTATAATGGCACTTGTATCGTAATCAATATTTTTCTAAGCTCATTTGACCACATCGATCTTACCTGTCTCTTGGATATCTAAAGCTATGTTTTTTTCAGGTGATGAGTTAATTTTATTAATTGGTACATCAGATATAAATACATCATCCAGTGGTAAAACAACAGTCTCGTCTAATAATTCCACAGTAACATTTTCTTGATGCATGCTTTCTGATGCATTTATCATCTCCAACACTGGTTCACTGTTTACACTAACAGATGTTCCTGGCATAATATGTTGCAAATCATTGTCGGAAAGTTTACTATTTACAGCTAAAATCGAATTGTTTTCCCTATTTTCATAGGTATTTTCTTGCATTACTAATTTAATTTTGAAGTAAATTAAATTTTCCATACTCTTTATGGTTGGTTTTGTTCTTGAACTGCAATCTAAAGGTATAAATAAGGGTATAAAATCATATAAAAAAATTGATTAAAAGCAAATAAATAATTTGTAAATATAAAATAATACTTTAAAAAAGACTAATAATTTCTGATTTTTAAATCTTTGTAAGTATTAATACCAAAACATGTTCCTCCAATTTGAAGCCAGTTTTCAAACAGTGCTTTCTTCTCAATATTTCCCATCCATTTTCCATTTGAATTTTGGAATTCTAATAATTGTTGAGGAGTTATATTCTTTTCAAAAGTTTCTAAATGTTGTTTCTGATCCTCCATCACATCATTGGAAGAAACCTGATGCTCTTTTACATTTTCTTCTATACGAGTAGAAATACTTTTATTTTTTTTTGGTTTTTTCAAAATGTCGTAATCAACGGCATTAGGGTTAAAGGGTACTAATCCAGCTGATTTGAATCCACTTTGAATTATGTCTTTTTCATTTTGTATGTTGTCTAGTACTATTTGCAACACTGGTAGAAAATCTGTTTTTTTAGTTGCATCAAATTATTTTGGATTTTCCACTTTGGCATAGTTTTTCTCCATATATGTTTGAAAGGGTAGAAAAAGGCAATGTCCAGAGGTTGTAATATTTGCGTAGAATTTGGATACAGTCCTATAAGTTCAATTTCTTTTTGTCTGCAGAATGATACTACTGGTATTGTAACATGTGTAGAATGGTTATCTAAATATAATACTATTGGAAACTGTACATTTTCTCTAATCAACCACGGATAAAAAACATTTGTTATATATTCATAAAATGTTTCTGTGGTCATCCACCCACTCTCCGATATCCCAATACCCCAGCCTTTTGGAGTGTTTTCAATAATTTTTTTTGGTATGTTTTGAATATAAGGAAACATTAACATTGGCGGGCCACGAATACCTGCTGCACTGTACATGAAAAAAACAGTGAGATTTTCTTTTCCTGCATCTGTAATTTTATATGTTGAATACTCTGTTTGGAGAAATATCCAGCAAATTTTTAGTTTTTAAGTAGATTTCTTGCTCTTTAAACCATTCTCTCAAATCTTGACTTGTTACAGCAGCTCTACTTAAAGTTAAGTGCTGTACAGTCCTAATTGATAAAGGCTATAGCCGGGTTTGGTAGTGAAATTCGCCCCCGACGAGTTTTTAATCAAGCTTTGGTAGTTCGATAGCTTACCCAAAAAGACCGCGATCTGCCAAGTTACAGCCGCATATCTCATCTCTAAGGGTAGTTATTGAGGAAAATCGAAAAACCAGTTTTTGACCCATTTTCCCTATTTATTGACAATTAAAAATTCTGAAAAAATTCTGACACATTTTGGATACTAACCCACATATTAGGTATCATTTTCAGATTTTTCCGTTGCAAACTCTGGTTGTAAAACGCGAAAAACATGAAAAAACACGAAAAAAATCTGAAAAATGCAGATTTCATATAGAAATCGAAAGAGCACTACTCCAGATTTAATTCAGGAATGAGATATTATCATAAGTATTATGCTCAATTTTTTTCAAATCCCTGAGTGTGGTGCGTCATCGTTGAAAAAAATAAAAATCACTTTTTTCGACGTTTTTCTTAAGTTACACCTATTTTCTCTGAATTAAAAAAATATATTATGTTATATTAAATATTCCTACGTTCAGAAGAATTTTTTCCAGACTTTAAAAGTTGCGTAGTACAAAAAACGAAAATAATACTAAGTCGTTATATTCCAATATTTCGAAGATAGTTTCAACGGCGCCGGTTGGTGCAGTGGCTATGGTCTCGGTCTGCGGAACCGCTGATGACTTTTTGGACCAGGTTCGTATCCCGCCTGGGCCGATCTTTTTTTTTTGTTTATCAGATGTCTTTTCGCTTCGTAACCATATGATTGTTGTTAAACCATTGTAAAAACATTTTTTAACTATTTTTAAACTATTTTTAAATAATTTTTCGGAAGAATATTTTTGAAGTCCTTTCTGGCTCGAATCATTTACCGATTGTATTACTTAACATTTTGTGGTCTACTTAACATTTTTTAACATGGAATTGTGCATCGACTTGACTATCAAGTCTTGTATCTTTACTGGGTTCATTATGCAGTAATAAAATCAGTATTTTATTAGGGTCTAGCGATATTGTTGTGTTTGTTTCTGTTAAGTGAAAAGTAAAGTGCTATACATATTATTAAGGATATAATAAGAACGAGGTCTATGCTTTGGACAACTGCACCCATTGTTGTCTGGAAAAAGTGCTGGTGATAGGCATTTTTGATTTCGAGCATTTACCTGAGACAGTCGAGCTTTGAACATTGCTTTCTTCAGGTGGTCCCATATTTTTTTGTGTGTACCAGGTTCATAACACGGATAGTAACTTTGATGATTTAAAGATCCTCTTCACAGGATCATATCAATTATCGCAAGTTGTTTCGCATTTGAAATAATCCGAAATAATGGATGAACATGATAATAATATTAAAATTGTTAAATTCTCTCCTTTCTTAAAGTCTTAAAGTACTCCAAAAATATTTTTCCAAAAAATTATTTAAAAATAGTTAAAAAATGTTTTTATAATGGTTTAACAACAATAATATGGTTAGGAAGCGAAAAAACATGAGTTAAACAAAAAAAAAAAAGATTGACCCAGGCGGGATTAGAACCTGGTTCAAAAAGTCATCAGCGGTTCCGCAGACCGAGACCATAGCCACTGCACCAACCGGCGCCGTTGAAACTATCTTCGAAATATTGGAATATAACGACTCAGTATTATTTTCGTTTTTTGTACTACGCAACTTTTAAAGCCTGGAAAAATTTTTTCTGAACGTAGGAATGTTTAATAATTCAAATTGATGTTATTGGCGCAACGGGTACGATCATTAATTACAAATTAAGCAATTTTGCAAATTGTTACATCAACTAGTTTTCGACGTTTCGGTCTGAAATTTAGACCATCTTCAAGAAAATTTAATGTAATTGCGTCTGTGAACAATTAATGTTATCATTTAAACATCATCAGGTTTATAAGCCCGATGTAGGAACAGAAAACTAAAGAGAAAAAGAATGACCAAGAATTTAGTGTGTAAAACTCACTTGCTTAAATACAAATTTTCAAAATATAATTTTAAGTGTTGTTAAAACCATGTTGGTTCCATGCCGGTGACAGGTGAACTAAGTAAGGAACGAAGTTACACATCTTACTAGTGAATAAGAGAGAGAGAGAGCACAGATCAATCTATTGGTCAATCGATTGGCCAATCCATAATAGGCGGCAATTATGAACTTTATGAACCGTTTAACACAGCATAGTTGTTAAGATACCAAAACAAAATGTGTTGGTAATAAGATAATTGACATTCGATTTGCTTTTGTTATAATTCATAGGATCTATTTGTTGGAAGAAAATGATTCATCATAAAACATTACCGATTCAGTAATGTCGCGTAGTATTCATGTAAATTAGGTGTTTCATACCTAAGGTTTACGCTTCGATGTTTAATCATGTGAATCGTTTCCAATAAAATCCTACGGTGTAAATTTGTTTCTTTATCAACAATTTTAATATTTTCATAATCAAAAGCATGATCAAATTCCAACGAATGTCGCGTCAAAGCAGTATGTTGTGCTGGTGGTAAAAAGATGTTATGTTTGTGTTCTCTGATTCTATTATCCAAATGTCTACCTGTTTGTCCAATGTAAGATTGGTTACAACCTTTGCAAGGTATTGAATAAACCACATTACAAGTTTTTAAAAAAGGTACTTTATCTTTGATTTTAGGAAGTAAATCTTTAAGATAATGTGGTATCTTATAGATCGTGTGCATACCAACTTTCCTAAAAATTCTTTTTATGTCATTAGAAATGCCCTCAACGTACGGGATGACTACTGTGTTTTTTCTATTAATTGGGCCCGTTTTTGAAATTCTCTGTTCTTTTTCTTTTTGTACAGACCAAGGATGGTAAATTTCAACGACTCGTTTCTTGATAATATCAGAAACAAGTGTATCAGGGTAACCGTTACGTTTTAAAGCATTAATAACTAAAGACAGATTGTCAGACCGAAATTCTGGATCTGCTAAGAGAATTGCACGATCAATCAGGCCTTTTATTAGTCCTATTTTATGTTGTATAGGGTGGTAAGAGTAGTAATTAACATATCTACAGGACCAACTCGACTTGTGGAACCAATTAGTTTTAAATTTGTTCTCTGTCCTTATTACAGAGGTGTCAAGAAAACTTAACCTTGAATTAACTTCAACTTCATGAGTGAATTGAAGTCTGGGATGAAAACCATTGAAAGTGTCCAACAATATCTGCAACTGTTCAGGCTTAACACAAGTGAAAATATCATCAACATATCTTTTATAATAGAATAATTGAAACGGTAGTTTAGAAATAGAAACATTTTCTAATTCCTCCATTACCAGATTTGCAATGACAGGTGAAATGGGAGAACCCATTGCAGTACCAAAAATCTGTTTGTAGTAGACATCATTAAAACTGAAAACGTTAGATTCCAATATAAATTTAACCGCAAGTAAAAATTCATTACAATTTATAGTGGTGTATTCTTTTATCTCATCCCAACGCTTTTCCAAAACCTGTAAAGCTAGATCAATAGGAATATTAGTAAATAGCGCAGTCACGTCTAGGGAAACTAATCTAATGGATTCATCAGGAATCACCTTATTCCTAATTTCCTTGACAAAGGTCCAACTGTCAACAGTATGATAACTTGTTTTTCCTACTACATTGGATAAAATGTTAGTAAAGAACTTAGATAGTTTATAGGTGGGCCCACCTATTGATGAAACTATAATACGCCAAGATAGGTTTTGTTTGTGAGTTTTAGGTAAAGCATAAGCTTTGGGTATGAGAGCGTTATAAGTTTTCAGTCTTTTTCCAGTACTAGCATCAATTTGGTCTTTTTTGACTAATTCTGTAATGATCGAATTGGCTTTTCTTTCAAACGTACTGGTGTATTGAAATCTACTAACAATGTAAGTGTCTGTATCATTTAACATGTTTAAAACTTCCCTGTTATATGTTTCTTTATCGACTAGCACAGTTGTATTGCCTTTATCAGACTTCAGCAATATCAGATTATCATTATTTTCTAAGAATTGTTTTACGTCTTTTATATCGGATTTTGACAACAATTTATTATGTATATTGTATGGATGTGTAGTGAAATTTAATATTTTATTTATCAATCTAATTCTGGTTTGAGATTGTATATTATTATGATCTGTGACTTTCGTTAGACCTGTTTCAATAGCTGCAATGAATTGAGGAGATGAAATGTATTTTTTTGAGACATCAAGTGCATGTTTGGGTCCCAATTTTAGTACATTTTTCACATTTTCAGGAACATCTATGTTAGTTAAATTTTTGAACCATAAATTGTTGTTAACATCCAAAAGACTATTCTTATTATTGTTATCTGTGCTACAAACATTTATTAGGTTTTGTTGACGTTCTCTATTATTTTGTAATATTTTATTGAATTTACTAATACCTCTTAATTTAGTTACTTTGAAAAGCCTTCCAAGTTTTAAATTTTCAAACTTAAAAAACTTTTCAAATATTGATGCTGGAAAAATGAACAATATTATTTCATTTAATTCTGACAATCTGTTTAATAATGTTCTATGCAAATAATGTGTGTCAGTAATTGCAATGTTTAGTAATTTTCTCATGTATCTTTTCTGTAAATTCAATAACTTATTACAAGACACAGTAGACGTGATAAGCAAGTTAAATTTGTTAACGACTTTGTTACGTATAAAATTTGGAAACACATTATGAGATCTACATTTTAAAAGAAATAATTTTCGATTACTTATCTTTGTAATAGCTGAACTGGTGCGAGACCATTGTTTAAGAACCTTCACACTTTCAAGGCCGAATTCTCTTGTCACCGACGCATAAAAACTTGTGTATGTTGTGATTGTTTCGCCTTCCATAATAACGGATTCCTTTATTTCGATCGACAATGTTGAATAATTCAAATTGATGTTATTGGCGCAACGGGTACGATCATTAATTACAAATTAAGCAATTTTGCAAATTGTTACATCAACTAGTTTTCGACGTTTCGGTCTGAAATTTAGACCATCTTCAAGAAAATTTAATGTAATTGCGTCTGTGAACAATTAATGTTATCATTTAAACATCATCAGGTTTATAAGCCCGATGTAGGAACAGAAAACTAAAGAGAAAAAGAATGACCAAGAATTTAGTGTGTAAAACTCACTTGCTTAAATACAAATTTTCAAAATATAATTTTAAGTGTTGTTAAAACCATGTTGGTTCCATGCCGGTGACAGGTGAACTAAGTAAGGAACGAAGTTACACATCTTACTAGTGAATAAGAGAGAGAGAGAGCACAGATCAATCTATTGGTCAATCGATTGGCCAATCCATAATAGGCGGCAATTATGAACTTTATGAACCGTTTAACACAGCATAGTTGTTAAGATACCAAAACAAAATGTGTTGGTAATAAGATAATTGACATTCGATTTGCTTTTGTTATAATTCATAGGATCTATTTGTTGGAAGAAAATGATTCATCATAAAACATTACCGATTCAGTAATGTCGCGTAGTATTCATGTAAATTAGGTGTTTCATACCTAAGGTTTACGCTTCGATGTTTAATCATGTGAATCGTTTCCAATAAAATCCTACGGTGTAAATTTGTTTCTTTATCAACAATTTTAATATTTTCATAATCAAAAGCATGATCAAATTCCAACGAATGTCGCGTCAAAGCAGTATGTTGTGCTGGTGGTAAAAAGATGTTATGTTTGTGTTCTCTGATTCTATTATCCAAATGTCTACCTGTTTGTCCAATGTAAGATTGGTTACAACCTTTGCAAGGTATTGAATAAACCACATTACAAGTTTTTAAAAAAGGTACTTTATCTTTGATTTTAGGAAGTAAATCTTTAAGATAATGTGGTATCTTATAGATCGTGTGCATACCAACTTTCCTAAAAATTCTTTTTATGTCATTAGAAATGCCCTCAACGTACGGGATGACTACTGTGTTTTTTCTATTAATTGGGCCCGTTTTTGAAATTCTCTGTTCTTTTTCTTTTTGTACAGACCAAGGATGGTAAATTTCAACGACTCGTTTCTTGATAATATCAGAAACAAGTGTATCAGGGTAACCGTTACGTTTTAAAGCATTAATAACTAAAGACAGATTGTCAGACCGAAATTCTGGATCTGCTAAGAGAATTGCACGATCAATCAGGCCTTTTATTAGTCCTATTTTATGTTGTATAGGGTGGTAAGAGTAGTAATTAACATATCTACAGGACCAACTCGACTTGTGGAACCAATTAGTTTTAAATTTGTTCTCTGTCCTTATTACAGAGGTGTCAAGAAAACTTAACCTTGAATTAACTTCAACTTCATGAGTGAATTGAAGTCTGGGATGAAAACCATTGAAAGTGTCCAACAATATCTGCAACTGTTCAGGCTTAACACAAGTGAAAATATCATCAACATATCTTTTATAATAGAATAATTGAAACGGTAGTTTAGAAATAGAAACATTTTCTAATTCCTCCATTACCAGATTTGCAATGACAGGTGAAATGGGAGAACCCATTGCAGTACCAAAAATCTGTTTGTAGTAGACATCATTAAAACTGAAAACGTTAGATTCCAATATAAATTTAACCGCAAGTAAAAATTCATTACAATTTATAGTGGTGTATTCTTTTATCTCATCCCAACGCTTTTCCAAAACCTGTAAAGCTAGATCAATAGGAATATTAGTAAATAGCGCAGTCACGTCTAGGGAAACTAATCTAATGGATTCATCAGGAATCACCTTATTCCTAATTTCCTTGACAAAGGTCCAACTGTCAACAGTATGATAACTTGTTTTTCCTACTACATTGGATAAAATGTTAGTAAAGAACTTAGATAGTTTATAGGTGGGCCCACCTATTGATGAAACTATAATACGCCAAGATAGGTTTTGTTTGTGAGTTTTAGGTAAAGCATAAGCTTTGGGTATGAGAGCGTTATAAGTTTTCAGTCTTTTTCCAGTACTAGCATCAATTTGGTCTTTTTTGACTAATTCTGTAATGATCGAATTGGCTTTTCTTTCAAACGTACTGGTGTATTGAAATCTACTAACAATGTAAGTGTCTGTATCATTTAACATGTTTAAAACTTCCCTGTTATATGTTTCTTTATCGACTAGCACAGTTGTATTGCCTTTATCAGACTTCAGCAATATCAGATTATCATTATTTTCTAAGAATTGTTTTACGTCTTTTATATCGGATTTTGACAACAATTTATTATGTATATTGTATGGATGTGTAGTGAAATTTAATATTTTATTTATCAATCTAATTCTGGTTTGAGATTGTATATTATTATGATCTGTGACTTTCGTTAGACCTGTTTCAATAGCTGCAATGAATTGAGGAGATGAAATGTATTTTTTTGAGACATCAAGTGCATGTTTGGGTCCCAATTTTAGTACATTTTTCACATTTTCAGGAACATCTATGTTAGTTAAATTTTTGAACCATAAATTGTTGTTAACATCCAAAAGACTATTCTTATTATTGTTATCTGTGCTACAAACATTTATTAGGTTTTGTTGACGTTCTCTATTATTTTGTAATATTTTATTGAATTTACTAATACCTCTTAATTTAGTTACTTTGAAAAGCCTTCCAAGTTTTAAATTTTCAAACTTAAAAAACTTTTCAAATATTGATGCTGGAAAAATGAACAATATTATTTCATTTAATTCTGACAATCTGTTTAATAATGTTCTATGCAAATAATGTGTGTCAGTAATTGCAATGTTTAGTAATTTTCTCATGTATCTTTTCTGTAAATTCAATAACTTATTACAAGACACAGTAGACGTGATAAGCAAGTTAAATTTGTTAACGACTTTGTTACGTATAAAATTTGGAAACACATTATGAGATCTACATTTTAAAAGAAATAATTTTCGATTACTTATCTTTGTAATAGCTGAACTGGTGCGAGACCATTGTTTAAGAACCTTCACACTTTCAAGGCCGAATTCTCTTGTCACCGACGCATAAAAACTTGTGTATGTTGTGATTGTTTCGCCTTCCATAATAACGGATTCCTTTATTTCGATCGACAATGTTGAATAATTCAAATTGATGTTATTGGCGCAACGGGTACGATCATTAATTACAAATTAAGCAATTTTGCAAATTGTTACATCAACTAGTTTTCGACGTTTCGGTCTGAAATTTAGACCATCTTCAAGAAAATTTAATGTAATTGCGTCTGTGAACAATTAATGTTATCATTTAAACATCATCAGGTTTATAAGCCCGATGTAGGAACAGAAAACTAAAGAGAAAAAGAATGACCAAGAATTTAGTGTGTAAAACTCACTTGCTTAAATACAAATTTTCAAAATATAATTTTAAGTGTTGTTAAAACCATGTTGGTTCCATGCCGGTGACAGGTGAACTAAGTAAGGAACGAAGTTACACATCTTACTAGTGAATAAGAGAGAGAGAGAGCACAGATCAATCTATTGGTCAATCGATTGGCCAATCCATAATAGGCGGCAATTATGAACTTTATGAACCGTTTAACACAGCATAGTTGTTAAGATACCAAAACAAAATGTGTTGGTAATAAGATAATTGACATTCGATTTGCTTTTGTTATAATTCATAGGATCTATTTGTTGGAAGAAAATGATTCATCATAAAACATTACCGATTCAGTAATGTCGCGTAGTATTCATGTAAATTAGGTGTTTCATACCTAAGGTTTACGCTTCGATGTTTAATCATGTGAATCGTTTCCAATAAAATCCTACGGTGTAAATTTGTTTCTTTATCAACAATTTTAATATTTTCATAATCAAAAGCATGATCAAATTCCAACGAATGTCGCGTCAAAGCAGTATGTTGTGCTGGTGGTAAAAAGATGTTATGTTTGTGTTCTCTGATTCTATTATCCAAATGTCTACCTGTTTGTCCAATGTAAGATTGGTTACAACCTTTGCAAGGTATTGAATAAACCACATTACAAGTTTTTAAAAAAGGTACTTTATCTTTGATTTTAGGAAGTAAATCTTTAAGATAATGTGGTATCTTATAGATCGTGTGCATACCAACTTTCCTAAAAATTCTTTTTATGTCATTAGAAATGCCCTCAACGTACGGGATGACTACTGTGTTTTTTCTATTAATTGGGCCCGTTTTTGAAATTCTCTGTTCTTTTTCTTTTTGTACAGACCAAGGATGGTAAATTTCAACGACTCGTTTCTTGATAATATCAGAAACAAGTGTATCAGGGTAACCGTTACGTTTTAAAGCATTAATAACTAAAGACAGATTGTCAGACCGAAATTCTGGATCTGCTAAGAGAATTGCACGATCAATCAGGCCTTTTATTAGTCCTATTTTATGTTGTATAGGGTGGTAAGAGTAGTAATTAACATATCTACAGGACCAACTCGACTTGTGGAACCAATTAGTTTTAAATTTGTTCTCTGTCCTTATTACAGAGGTGTCAAGAAAACTTAACCTTGAATTAACTTCAACTTCATGAGTGAATTGAAGTCTGGGATGAAAACCATTGAAAGTGTCCAACAATATCTGCAACTGTTCAGGCTTAACACAAGTGAAAATATCATCAACATATCTTTTATAATAGAATAATTGAAACGGTAGTTTAGAAATAGAAACATTTTCTAATTCCTCCATTACCAGATTTGCAATGACAGGTGAAATGGGAGAACCCATTGCAGTACCAAAAATCTGTTTGTAGTAGACATCATTAAAACTGAAAACGTTAGATTCCAATATAAATTTAACCGCAAGTAAAAATTCATTACAATTTATAGTGGTGTATTCTTTTATCTCATCCCAACGCTTTTCCAAAACCTGTAAAGCTAGATCAATAGGAATATTAGTAAATAGCGCAGTCACGTCTAGGGAAACTAATCTAATGGATTCATCAAGAATCACCTTATTCCTAATTTCCTTGACAAAGGTCCAACTGTCAACAGTATGATAACTTGTTTTTCCTACTACATTGGATAAAATGTTAGTAAAGAACTTAGATAGTTTATAGGTGGGCCCACCTATTGATGAAACTATAATACGCCAAGATAGGTTTTGTTTGTGAGTTTTAGGTAAAGCATAAGCTTTGGGTATGAGAGCGTTATAAGTTTTCAGTCTTTTTCCAGTACTAGCATCAATTTGGTCTTTTTTGACTAATTCTGTAATGATCGAATTGGCTTTTCTTTCAAACGTACTGGTGTATTGAAATCTACTAACAATGTAAGTGTCTGTATCATTTAACATGTTTAAAACTTCCCTGTTATATGTTTCTTTATCGACTAGCACAGTTGTATTGCCTTTATCAGACTTCAGCAATATCAGATTATCATTATTTTCTAAGAATTGTTTTACGTCTTTTATATCGGATTTTGACAACAATTTATTATGTATATTGTATGGATGTGTAGTGAAATTTAATATTTTATTTATCAATCTAATTCTGGTTTGAGATTGTATATTATTATGATCTGTGACTTTCGTTAGACCTGTTTCAATAGCTGCAATGAATTGAGGAGATGAAATGTATTTTTTTGAGACATCAAGTGCATGTTTGGGTCCCAATTTTAGTACATTTTTCACATTTTCAGGAACATCTATGTTAGTTAAATTTTTGAACCATAAATTGTTGTTAACATCCAAAAGACTATTCTTATTATTGTTATCTGTGCTACAAACATTTATTAGGTTTTGTTGACGTTCTCTATTATTTTGTAATATTTTATTGAATTTACTAATACCTCTTAATTTAGTTACTTTGAAAAGCCTTCCAAGTTTTAAATTTTCAAACTTAAAAAACTTTTCAAATATTGATGCTGGAAAAATGAACAATATTATTTCATTTAATTCTGACAATCTGTTTAATAATGTTCTATGCAAATAATGTGTGTCAGTAATTGCAATGTTTAGTAATTTTCTCATGTATCTTTTCTGTAAATTCAATAACTTATTACAAGACACAGTAGACGTGATAAGCAAGTTAAATTTGTTAACGACTTTGTTACGTATAAAATTTGGAAACACATTATGAGATCTACATTTTAAAAGAAATAATTTTCGATTACTTATCTTTGTAATAGCTGAACTGGTGCGAGACCATTGTTTAAGAACCTTCACACTTTCAAGGCCGAATTCTCTTGTCACCGACGCATAAAAACTTGTGTATGTTGTGATTGTTTCGCCTTCCATAATAACGGATTCCTTTATTTCGATCGACAATGTTGAATAATTCAAATTGATGTTATTGGCGCAACGGGTACGATCATTAATTACAAATTAAGCAATTTTGCAAATTGTTACATCAACTAGTTTTCGACGTTTCGGTCTGAAATTTAGACCATCTTCAAGAAAATTTAATGTAATTGCGTCTGTGAACAATTAATGTTATCATTTAAACATCATCAGGTTTATAAGCCCGATGTAGGAACAGAAAACTAAAGAGAAAAAGAATGACCAAGAATTTAGTGTGTAAAACTCACTTGCTTAAATACAAATTTTCAAAATATAATTTTAAGTGTTGTTAAAACCATGTTGGTTCCATGCCGGTGACAGGTGAACTAAGTAAGGAACGAAGTTACACATCTTACTAGTGAATAAGAGAGAGAGAGAGCACAGATCAATCTATTGGTCAATCGATTGGCCAATCCATAATAGGCGGCAATTATGAACTTTATGAACCGTTTAACACAGCATAGTTGTTAAGATACCAAAACAAAATGTGTTGGTAATAAGATAATTGACATTCGATTTGCTTTTGTTATAATTCATAGGATCTATTTGTTGGAAGAAAATGATTCATCATAAAACATTACCGATTCAGTAATGTCGCGTAGTATTCATGTAAATTAGGTGTTTCATACCTAAGGTTTACGCTTCGATGTTTAATCATGTGAATCGTTTCCAATAAAATCCTACGGTGTAAATTTGTTTCTTTATCAACAATTTTAATATTTTCATAATCAAAAGCATGATCAAATTCCAACGAATGTCGCGTCAAAGCAGTATGTTGTGCTGGTGGTAAAAAGATGTTATGTTTGTGTTCTCTGATTCTATTATCCAAATGTCTACCTGTTTGTCCAATGTAAGATTGGTTACAACCTTTGCAAGGTATTGAATAAACCACATTACAAGTTTTTAAAAAAGGGCTTATAAACCTGATGATGTTTAAATGATAACATTAATTGTTCACAGACGCAATTACATTAAATTTTCTTGAAGATGGTCTAAATTTCAGACCGAAACGTCGAAAACTAGTTGATGTAACAATTTGCAAAATTGCTTAATTTGTAATTAATGATCGTACCCGTTGCGCCAATAACATCAATTTGAATTATTCAACATTGTCGATCGAAATAAAGGAATCCGTTATTATGGAAGGCGAAACAATCACAACATACACAAGTTTTTATGCGTCGGTGACAAGAGAATTCGGCCTTGAAAGTGTGAAGGTTCTTAAACAATGGTCTCGCACCAGTTCAGCTATTACAAAGATAAGTAATCGAAAATTATTTCTTTTAAAATGTAGATCTCATAATGTGTTTCCAAATTTTATACGTAACAAAGTCGTTAACAAATTTAACTTGCTTATCACGTCTACTGTGTCTTGTAATAAGTTATTGAATTTACAGAAAAGATACATGAGAAAATTACTAAACATTGCAATTACTGACACACATTATTTGCATAGAACATTATTAAACAGATTGTCAGAATTAAATGAAATAATATTGTTCATTTTTCCAGCATCAATATTTGAAAAGTTTTTTAAGTTTGAAAATTTAAAACTTGGAAGGCTTTTCAAAGTAACTAAATTAAGAGGTATTAGTAAATTCAATAAAATATTACAAAATAATAGAGAACGTCAACAAAACCTAATAAATGTTTGTAGCACAGATAACAATAATAAGAATAGTCTTTTGGATGTTAACAACAATTTATGGTTCAAAAATTTAACTAACATAGATGTTCCTGAAAATGTGAAAAATGTACTAAAATTGGGACCCAAACATGCACTTGATGTCTCAAAAAAATACATTTCATCTCCTCAATTCATTGCAGCTATTGAAACAGGTCTAACGAAAGTCACAGATCATAATAATATACAATCTCAAACCAGAATTAGATTGATAAATAAAATATTAAATTTCACTACACATCCATACAATATACATAATAAATTGTTGTCAAAATCCGATATAAAAGACGTAAAACAATTCTTAGAAAATAATGATAATCTGATATTGCTGAAGTCTGATAAAGGCAATACAACTGTGCTAGTCGATAAAGAAACATATAACAGGGAAGTTTTAAACATGTTAAATGATACAGACACTTACATTGTTAGTAGATTTCAATACACCAGTACGTTTGAAAGAAAAGCCAATTCGATCATTACAGAATTAGTCAAAAAAGACCAAATTGATGCTAGTACTGGAAAAAGACTGAAAACTTATAACGCTCTCATACCCAAAGCTTATGCTTTACCTAAAACTCACAAACAAAACCTATCTTGGCGTATTATAGTTTCATCAATAGGTGGGCCCACCTATAAACTATCTAAGTTCTTTACTAACATTTTATCCAATGTAGTAGGAAAAACAAGTTATCATACTGTTGACAGTTGGACCTTTGTCAAGGAAATTAGGAATAAGGTGATTCCTGATGAATCCATTAGATTAGTTTCCCTAGACGTGACTGCGCTATTTACTAATATTCCTATTGATCTAGCTTTACAGGTTTTGGAAAAGCGTTGGGATGAGATAAAAGAATACACCACTATAAATTGTAATGAATTTTTACTTGCGGTTAAATTTATATTGGAATCTAACGTTTTCAGTTTTAATGATGTCTACTACAAACAGATTTTTGGTACTGCAATGGGTTCTCCCATTTCACCTGTCATTGCAAATCTGGTAATGGAGGAATTAGAAAATGTTTCTATTTCTAAACTACCGTTTCAATTATTCTATTATAAAAGATATGTTGATGATATTTTCACTTGTGTTAAGCCTGAACAGTTGCAGATATTGTTGGACACTTTCAATGGTTTTCATCCCAGACTTCAATTCACTCATGAAGTTGAAGTTAATTCAAGGTTAAGTTTTCTTGACACCTCTGTAATAAGGACAGAGAACAAATTTAAAACTAATTGGTTCCACAAGTCGAGTTGGTCCTGTAGATATGTTAATTACTACTCTTACCACCCTATACAACATAAAATAGGACTAATAAAAGGCCTGATTGATCGTGCAATTCTCTTAGCAGATCCAGAATTTCGGTCTGACAATCTGTCTTTAGTTATTAATGCTTTAAAACGTAACGGTTACCCTGATACACTTGTTTCTGATATTATCAAGAAACGAGTCGTTGAAATTTACCATCCTTGGTCTGTACAAAAAGAAAAAGAACAGAGAATTTCAAAAACGGGCCCAATTAATAGAAAAAACACAGTAGTCATCCCGTACGTTGAGGGCATTTCTAATGACATAAAAAGAATTTTTAGGAAAGTTGGTATGCACACGATCTATAAGATACCACATTATCTTAAAGATTTACTTCCTAAAATCAAAGATAAAGTACCTTTTTTAAAAACTTGTAATGTGGTTTATTCAATACCTTGCAAAGGTTGTAACCAATCTTACATTGGACAAACAGGTAGACATTTGGATAATAGAATCAGAGAACACAAACATAACATCTTTTTACCACCAGCACAACATACTGCTTTGACGCGACATTCGTTGGAATTTGATCATGCTTTTGATTATGAAAATATTAAAATTGTTGATAAAGAAACAAATTTACACCGTAGGATTTTATTGGAAACGATTCACATGATTAAACATCGAAGCGTAAACCTTAGGTATGAAACACCTAATTTACATGAATACTACGCGACATTACTGAATCGGTAATGTTTTATGATGAATCATTTTCTTCCAACAAATAGATCCTATGAATTATAACAAAAGCAAATCGAATGTCAATTATCTTATTACCAACACATTTTGTTTTGGTATCTTAACAACTATGCTGTGTTAAACGGTTCATAAAGTTCATAATTGCCGCCTATTATGGATTGGCCAATCGATTGACCAATAGATTGATCTGTGCTCTCTCTCTCTCTTATTCACTAGTAAGATGTGTAACTTCGTTCCTTACTTAGTTCACCTGTCACCGGCATGGAACCAACATGGTTTTAACAACACTTAAAATTATATTTTGAAAATTTGTATTTAAGCAAGTGAGTTTTACACACTAAATTCTTGGTCATTCTTTTTCTCTTTAGTTTTCTGTTCCTACATCGGGCTTATAAACCTGATGATGTTTAAATGATAACATTAATTGTTCACAGACGCAATTACATTAAATTTTCTTGAAGATGGTCTAAATTTCAGACCGAAACGTCGAAAACTAGTTGATGTAACAATTTGCAAAATTGCTTAATTTGTAATTAATGATCGTACCCGTTGCGCCAATAACATCAATTTGAATTATTCAACATTGTCGATCGAAATAAAGGAATCCGTTATTATGGAAGGCGAAACAATCACAACATACACAAGTTTTTATGCGTCGGTGACAAGAGAATTCGGCCTTGAAAGTGTGAAGGTTCTTAAACAATGGTCTCGCACCAGTTCAGCTATTACAAAGATAAGTAATCGAAAATTATTTCTTTTAAAATGTAGATCTCATAATGTGTTTCCAAATTTTATACGTAACAAAGTCGTTAACAAATTTAACTTGCTTATCACGTCTACTGTGTCTTGTAATAAGTTATTGAATTTACAGAAAAGATACATGAGAAAATTACTAAACATTGCAATTACTGACACACATTATTTGCATAGAACATTATTAAACAGATTGTCAGAATTAAATGAAATAATATTGTTCATTTTTCCAGCATCAATATTTGAAAAGTTTTTTAAGTTTGAAAATTTAAAACTTGGAAGGCTTTTCAAAGTAACTAAATTAAGAGGTATTAGTAAATTCAATAAAATATTACAAAATAATAGAGAACGTCAACAAAACCTAATAAATGTTTGTAGCACAGATAACAATAATAAGAATAGTCTTTTGGATGTTAACAACAATTTATGGTTCAAAAATTTAACTAACATAGATGTTCCTGACAATGTGAAAAATGTACTAAAATTGGGACCCAAACATGCACTTGATGTCTCAAAAAAATACATTTCATCTCCTCAATTCATTGCAGCTATTGAAACAGGTCTAACGAAAGTCACAGATCATAATAATATACAATCTCAAACCAGAATTAGATTGATAAATAAAATATTAAATTTCACTACACATCCATACAATATACATAATAAATTGTTGTCAAAATCCGATATAAAAGACGTAAAACAATTCTTAGAAAATAATGATAATCTGATATTGCTGAAGTCTGATAAAGGCAATACAACTGTGCTAGTCGATAAAGAAACATATAACAGGGAAGTTTTAAACATGTTAAATGATACAGACACTTACATTGTTAGTAGATTTCAATACACCAGTACGTTTGAAAGAAAAGCCAATTCGATCATTACAGAATTAGTCAAAAAAGACCAAATTGATGCTAGTACTGGAAAAAGACTGAAAACTTATAACGCTCTCATACCCAAAGCTTATGCTTTACCTAAAACTCACAAACAAAACCTATCTTGGCGTATTATAGTTTCATCAATAGGTGGGCCCACCTATAAACTATCTAAGTTCTTTACTAACATTTTATCCAATGTAGTAGGAAAAACAAGTTATCATACTGTTGACAGTTGGACCTTTGTCAAGGAAATTAGGAATAAGGTGATTCCTGATGAATCCATTAGATTAGTTTCCCTAGACGTGACTGCGCTATTTACTAATATTCCTATTGATCTAGCTTTACAGGTTTTGGAAAAGCGTTGGGATGAGATAAAAGAATACACCACTATAAATTGTAATGAATTTTTACTTGCGGTTAAATTTATATTGGAATCTAACGTTTTCAGTTTTAATGATGTCTACTACAAACAGATTTTTGGTACTGCAATGGGTTCTCCCATTTCACCTGTCATTGCAAATCTGGTAATGGAGGAATTAGAAAATGTTTCTATTTCTAAACTACCGTTTCAATTATTCTATTATAAAAGATATGTTGATGATATTTTCACTTGTGTTAAGCCTGAACAGTTGCAGATATTGTTGGACACTTTCAATGGTTTTCATCCCAGACTTCAATTCACTCATGAAGTTGAAGTTAATTCAAGGTTAAGTTTTCTTGACACCTCTGTAATAAGGACAGAGAACAAATTTAAAACTAATTGGTTCCACAAGTCGAGTTGGTCCTGTAGATATGTTAATTACTACTCTTACCACCCTATACAACATAAAATAGGACTAATAAAAGGCCTGATTGATCGTGCAATTCTCTTAGCAGATCCAGAATTTCGGTCTGACAATCTGTCTTTAGTTATTAATGCTTTAAAACGTAACGGTTACCCTGATACACTTGTTTCTGATATTATCAAGAAACGAGTCGTTGAAATTTACCATCCTTGGTCTGTACAAAAAGAAAAAGAACAGAGAATTTCAAAAACGGGCCCAATTAATAGAAAAAACACAGTAGTCATCCCGTACGTTGAGGGCATTTCTAATGACATAAAAAGAATTTTTAGGAAAGTTGGTATGCACACGATCTATAAGATACCACATTATCTTAAAGATTTACTTCCTAAAATCAAAGATAAAGTACCTTTTTTAAAAACTTGTAATGTGGTTTATTCAATACCTTGCAAAGGTTGTAACCAATCTTACATTGGACAAACAGGTAGACATTTGGATAATAGAATCAGAGAACACAAACATAACATCTTTTTACCACCAGCACAACATACTGCTTTGACGCGACATTCGTTGGAATTTGATCATGCTTTTGA
This sequence comes from Lasioglossum lativentre, assembly GCA_916610255.1. NCBI lineage: Eukaryota > Metazoa > Arthropoda > Insecta > Hymenoptera > Halictidae > Lasioglossum > Lasioglossum lativentre. The sequence goes on from CAKAJI010000425.1 coordinate 56,553, forward strand.
TTATGAAAATATTAAAATTGTTGATAAAGAAACAAATTTACACCGTAGGATTTTATTGGAAACGATTCACATGATTAAACATCGAAGCGTAAACCTTAGGTATGAAACACCTAATTTACATGAATACTACGCGACATTACTGAATCGGTAATGTTTTATGATGAATCATTTTCTTCCAACAAATAGATCCTATGAATTATAACAAAAGCAAATCGAATGTCAATTATCTTATTACCAACACATTTTGTTTTGGTATCTTAACAACTATGCTGTGTTAAACGGTTCATAAAGTTCATAATTGCCGCCTATTATGGATTGGCCAATCGATTGACCAATAGATTGATCTGTGCTCTCTCTCTCTCTTATTCACTAGTAAGATGTGTAACTTCGTTCCTTACTTAGTTCACCTGTCACCGGCATGGAACCAACATGGTTTTAACAACACTTAAAATTATATTTTGAAAATTTGTATTTAAGCAAGTGAGTTTTATACACTAAATTCTTGGTCATTCTTTTTCTCTTTAGTTTTCTGTTCCTACATCGGGCTTATAAACCTGATGATGTTTAAATGATAACATTAATTGTTCACAGACGCAATTACATTAAATTTTCTTGAAGATGGTCTAAATTTCAGACCGAAACGTCGAAAACTAGTTGATGTAACAATTTGCAAAATTGCTTAATTTGTAATTAATGATCGTACCCGTTGCGCCAATAACATCAATTTGAATTATTCAACATTGTCGATCGAAATAAAGGAATCCGTAGGAATGTTTAATATAACATAATATATTTTTTTAATTCAGAGAAAATAGGTGTAACTTAAGAAAAACGTCGAAAAAAGTGGCGTTTTTATTTTTTTCAACGATGACGCACCACACTCTGGGATTTGAAAAAAATTGAGCATAATACTTATGATAATATCTCATTCCTGAATTAAATCTGGAGTAGTGCTCTTTCGATTTCTATATGAAATCTGCATTTTTCCGATTTTTTTCGTGTTTTTCGCGTTTTACAACCAGAGTTTGCAACGGAAAAATCTGAAAATGATACCTAATATGTGGGTTAGTATCCAAAATGTGTCAGAATTTTTTCAGAATTTTTAACAGTCAATAAATAGGGAAAATGGGCCAAAAACTGGTTTTTCGATTTTCCTCAATAACTACCCTTACAGATGAGATATGGGGCTGTAACTTGGCAGACCGGGGTCTTTTTGGGTAAGCTATCGAACTACCAAAGCTCGATTAAAAACTCGTCGGGGGCGAATTTCAATACCAAACCCGGCTATAGCCTTTGGAGCGCGAGCATGTTCTCCTTGTCGCGTCGTGTGCTCTCCTTGTCCATTGCCACATTCTAAGGTTTTTTCTATGTCTCTATCCGCTTCGTGCTGCGCGACTTTAGCGTGTCCTTATTTACACAACTACGCATCGGTTTTCGGTCGTCGAGGAACGCAAGCGTCCTATACAATGTACGGCCCGTATAGCTAGGGTGACCCTACAACGCTGAACGTTGCTATCGCGCTCCGTACAACTACGTTTGAGCAGACCTTGCCATTTCCTCGACGATCCGTACATAGTTTTTACACGCACGTTTATTGACTGGCGTATCTTCGCGGTTCATAATAATACCCGGTACTGACTTTGAAATTACCAATTTCCCGTATTTTGGGACGACGTTGATTTCAAGGAAGGTAGGCGTTATATAAGATGTAACAATCGCGATCCCGTAGAAAAGAACGATTTTAGTTTTATCACATCAAAGACCGTTCTGGGTTTGATTAGGGAATTCCCACAATGCTAACGCATTATCAAGCCGCAGCACAGCCGATGGGAAAGCCTATATATCAAATACAGTATTTTATCGATAAATGTCCCAAGAGTCTGGCGGTTAAATGTCCCTGAACTATCCCCACTCCTGCGGGGTATACCCCGTGAGGGGCCAGGAAGCTCGAGCGGCCTCGGCCGTCAAGAAGTGTAACATGATACACCACTACTAATCCAATGACAAAACTTCTTTATTTTTCATTATTTTTTTATGGGACTTTGACCAAAATATTCGTGGCATTTTTCTAATGAAAATGATACCAAATATGATATAATTCCGATGATATTTACTTGTGTAATGGGCAATCAAAGTGTCGAGCGTAAGGAACGATGGCGTATGGGAAAGAAAGAGACGCGGAGAGTAGCGGTCGCCGGCACAGTTCAAAGGCACGCCGCGTCCTGACAATGTAATCCCAATAAAAAACTTTCTTATTATTACTTATTTTTTTATGGGACTTTCACCAATATATTTGACATTTTTCTGATTAAAATGATACTAAACACGATATAATTCGGATCATATAAAGGTATGTATATGGACATTCACAAATCGAGTACATCGGTGAGGCAACTTGTTCCTTCAACTTCACCCGTACAAGACACACTCTCCTGACTGAGCGAGACATATCATATTTGGTATCATTTTCATTAGAAAAATGCCACGAATATTTTGGTAAAAGTCCCATAAAAAAATAATGAAAAATAAAGAAGTTTTGTCATTGGATTAGTAGCAGTCTCCTGGTCTCACACCGATATATTCGACCCGTATCTTCTCGGCGGCCAAGGCCTCTCGAGCCTCGGTGTCAAGTTTCTACGTTCGGCAAAAGTCAAAGAATAGTATCCCTGTCGGATAATCGTCCCTGGCCGGTCCCGTGGTTGGGACATTTATCGATAAAATACTGTATATATAATTTGTTCGGAACGTAACACAATCAACCATATTTTTAATCAAAGTTTTGTGATGTCAGACTGTTATGTACTTATAAGGATATTTTCGTAAATATCAGGGTATAGAGAAGGTATGGATCAGCAAGCGGCTACTAGCCAGGGGCAGGCCAAAGGAAGGAGGCTCATGGTGACACGGTTGGCCTCATACACCCAGAAAAAGGACCTCTTTAAGGCCTTTCAGCCATACGGCATAGAGCATGCTGTTGTTCTCAGGAAACCAACCGGGAATCATGCTTTCCTGACGTTTGGTACAAAGGAGCAGGCGACAACGGCGATGGCGCAGACTTTTACCATTCACAAAAGGAAGCTGCGACTTCTATATGCGGATCCGTGGCACGAAGCGAAATTGATAAAGCCGCGACCAGCCGTCAACCCGTTCCCAGGATTGGAATTGAGAGAGAAGATCTCTCTGCCAGTGGAATGTATATCGCACATTGCACGATTCCTCCCATTCCCAGACAGAGCAAGGTTGGAACAGGTGTCTCAAAGGTGGAGATTGGGAACCTTAGCGTCATTCCATGAGATCAGACATCTGGACCTCACCGATTGGCGTTGGCCAGATGGATGGTCGGGGAAGGAAGTTTCCACAGAGGCGTTCTATTGGCTTGTGCAACGGGCACAGCACATACAGACATTAACTGTGGCAGAAGAAACGCTATCTCAACGCCTGCGTCCACAGATCATACCCATAGTCATAAGAAATGCTCCTAAACTTACAGGCATCGACATTACAGCCGCACCTATTCGACCATCAGCTATAAGACACCTAGCGGAGACGTCAGTTAACCTGGAGCACTTGGGAATAGGCGAGTGCTTGGGGAATATCGAGGCAGACCTGGGCCGAGCTCTCGAAAAGGCAGCGCACCTAAAATCGTTTAAGGCTGTACGTACCACATTTGGGGGACGACCCCTACTGCATCTGCGAATAGGTCTGGAATGTTTGACTATCTATCGATGCAAGGGACTGCGTGCGGAAATCCTTCAAGAGGCGATAGGAAGATTCCAGAAGCTGGAGCACTTGGAATTAAATTTTTGCAAGCCACTTCCGGACAACGGCATACTGGTTGCACTAACAGGGAATATGGCATTACACCAGACCCTAAAAACGCTGAAAATACACGCGTACACCTTCGCAGAGGCCCATGATGATCAGGAACCATTGCAAGAAGCGAACGCAATGGACGTAGAAGCAGCAGCGTTTGTGGAGCTGGACATCGGACCTGCAGGACAGGCATTGCCTGAAGTCCAAAGCTATACCCAGCTGTTGCACCTAAGCCTGACGTTTTGTGCATGGGTAACTGAAACAACAGTAAGGGAAATAGCGGAGAGAATACCTCAAATTGAACAACTTAACCTAAGTGGCTGCACCAACATAAGAACTGAAGACGCGCTCAATCCATTGGATGCGTTAACCAGTCTTCGAATCTTGGAGGTCAATCACATGTATCCAACGCTGCAAGCGGATGTATTTGGTCGTTTGCATGCGCTGGAAAAGCTACACTGCAGAAACAATCCAGGAATTAACGAAGAACAAATCTGTGGCGCAATAAGAAATTGTCCCCATCTGACTGAAATTGATGTCGAGGGATGCACAAGCATTGGGAAAGCGTTGCTGGTGAGTGCACGCAACGTGATAAGGAGAAGCAGCAGATCCAGTCCACTAGCGTTGTACATGGGGGGAACCGCGCTGACACGCCAAACAAAGGTGAAGAATAACCTATTGCTGCGGGTGTTCTACGATCGCCGCTTCGAACCGATGTTTTCTTGAGAGATTTTGAAGTGAAACTTCTTTTGGCAGGGTGTAATCATTTTTCTTTTTCTTTCGTCGACTGTACTGTGGTTTGATAATGCATTAGCATTGTGGGAATTCCCTAATCAACTGCAATATGGTTTTTGACGTGTTAAATAATAATTCCTCGAGACAACGTGGCTGATGTATTACATGTAACGTCTACCTTCCTTGAACTCAACATAGTTCAAATATGAAATCAAACAATGACCTATATGAGTCGTAAGACAAAGGTTGATGTTATCATCATCTATAAATAAGGTACGAGGCCAAATCACTCTAAAGGTGGGATTTCCTAGGTGCATCCCCGTTTAGGGCCTTGAGTGGGCTAAAAACCGACCATAAATCTGTCTAGATCTAAAGATCGTCTCGATACCACCCCCTGAATCGGCCTAGCATATGTTGACGCTAACATACTTGTGTTGTAGAAGTGGATTTAACACCTTCCTGCATGTGAAATGGAAATTTTTAATGGGAGAAGAAAGGATACTTATGTATACGTTTACGAAGGATATTCTTATAACAAAGATTCTAAGAATCCAAAGATCTACCGTTGTTCTGGTCGACAAACTAACAAATGTACAGGAACATTAATTCAAAAAGATGATCATTATTTTGTTCAAAAACCACACACTCATCCTAACGAATCGCGCTGTGCAGAAATACTAAAATTAAAATCAGCCATGCTGGAGGAATGTAGTAACAATCCTTCAGTAAATAATAAAGACATTTTTGATAATATTTGTCGTACAAATTCTGACGCAGCAACATATATTTCATACAATAGTATGAAATCGATAATGTCCAGGAAGAAGAGAAAATCACGACCAGGCTTGCCAAAAACTGTGCAGAATGCGCACGAAATATTAGAAAATTATGATATCCTGAAAGAAATTTACAAGGGATGTGCAATCTCGAACGATAACAAATACGCTCTAATTTTCTCTAATACTACGTTGCTAACTGCATTAGAAAATGCCAAAGAAATATATATGGATGGTACTTTTTCTGTAAGTATTTAACATAAACCATTTATATGATTAATATTTTTCAAGTAAAGAATGTCTCTACTATTTGATCATTTTTTATCTGTTATTAGGTGGTACCACGAACGCCTCCTTTTCATCAACTCTACACTGTACACATACGTTACAATGACACGGTATACCACTATTGATAATTTCCATTACGCTTATCTCACTTTGTCAGATTAAAAAATGATGTTAATTTACAGGGAATCGCTACCATTTTCGTTTTATGTGAATGTCGTACTAAGACAATGTACGAAGCAATATGGAGAAAAATAGTTTCTCTTGTTCCACGATTGCAAGACAACTTAGAAACTGTCATGAGTGATTACGAGAGAGCTGCCATGGAAAGTGTACAAGCACAATTCCCCAGGGTTACCATACATGGATGCTGGTTTCATTTTACTCAGGTAGAATATAACTCTTGGCATTTTTCATGCATTTCTTGCAATACTTACCTCATGAACGTGTTGAATAGAGAATCGAATAATCCTTTTTTTTTATCATTCAGGCTGTATTAAGGAAGTGGAAGAAGTTGGGGTTGCAAGGAGCACCAAGAGAGATTCTGTCAATGGCTATGACAATGCCTTTAGCTCCATCCGATATGTTTCCAGAAGCATTACATCAAATTCAGTTAGTCGCTGACCGTTTATGCGGCACATTTCCAAATGTACTTCTGTTTATGGCATATCTGCGCAATGTGTGGCTTCCTATTTCTTCCAAGGTTAGCGTATACGGTTCTGCAGCGAGGACTAACAACATTGTTGAGTCCTTTCACAGTGCTATAATCAGAAAGTTCAGGGTTGTCCATCCAAATTTTTGGTTTTTCATAGGTATGAATATTATTATTATTATTTATGTAGTTAGTTTATTTTTACCATAATTAATAGAATGAATACGCAATGTAAGAGCAAAGGTGAAAAAATACAGTTGAATTGTGTGGAATCACAAGTTATATTTTAGGAATAAAATCTTTCAAAAAATGTTATACTACACTAAGGATGCTCTATATTCTGTTGTTCATATCTTTTCTAATATAATATCACATAGAAGTATGTATTTATTTATGTCTGACACTTTTATTCCAATTACAATTGTTTTTTCAACATGATTAATGAAAAATGTATTCCATGAGTAGATTCATAATTCAACTATTTTTATTCATAATTTTATTTATTCCGCGGCATACGGTTTGGGAACCACCGTGTTAGACTGTAATTACATGCGTCCATTTTTTTCTAATCATTGTAATTACATAAACTTAATGTGTTTTTTATTCTTAAATACAGATAACTTAACGAATCTAATTGCGGATCAGGAAACAAATTATAAAAGATTATTAAAAAATGAAAACATAAGGAGTATACGAACACGCACAAATAAAGCAAAGAATAAGAAAATAACAATATCACAAGAAAATTTAATGTCTGGGACACTCCCATTAGGTCAATTTTTACGTTTCTTTAACAAAGATCATAAGCAAGAACACTACGAGAGCGATTTAATGTCTACAGGTACGCTTCGAATTCGTATAAATTATACTCATGCATATTATTTATTACGTAATTTCTATGAAATAATACACAACACTGTAGTTTATTCTAAAATAAAATTTATTATATTTTACGTTATATTACAGATTCTAACGCAAATGATAAATGCAATGAACCTCTTCCAAAAACAACATTTATTGCAGGTATTTCCTTCTTCGCAGAAGCAATATTTATTTTGTTCATTATTTTTGTTTTTGTTTATGTTCTTTTACTTTTTCAGAAAGTGCATCCACCGCGACCGTTTCTGAATGTAATGAATTTCTAAACGTAACATTTGTTGCAGGTATTTAAATTTCAGCAAAAACAATGTTTTTTTATTATTCTTGTTTCTGTTTACTTTGTTCTACTTTTTCAGAAGCGGCAGCTATCGCGTCTGTTAATAAACTTTATAAAAACCAGCCAACACAAACTAGAGCCACTTTTAATACAGACGGCGTAATGTTGGCTGAAAACCGTGTATGTACTCAAAACGTAAATACAATAACTACAGATGGAGAGAGTACGTATATACTGGTTATTAATTTCAGAATATTAATATTCTGTTTGTTAATTCAGTTTGAATAGAGTTATACAAGACAATTTAGTTTTAACGACAGTTACACATTGTACATTTTCATTTTTTGTAGATTCGGATTACCAGAAACCTATTTCGAGTAAAAAAACTCCTAGTAGCAATAAGAGCCTCAAAGTTGTTTTGGAAAAAATCTGTATCCCAACACTACAGCGTAAATCTTTACGGAAGACAACTTCCACATAATAATTATAATAAATCCACATTAATGTTCCCGTACACTTGTTAGTTTGACGACCAGAACAACGCCTTCTATTTCTTCCAAGGTTAGCGTATACGGTTCTCCAGTGAGGACAAACAACATCGTTGAGTCGTTTAATAATACTCTTGCGCAACGTTTCCAAACAACACGGCCGAATTTGTGGATTTTTTAAGGTAAGTTTCAACGCGCTTTTAATACGTGCAATTCTTTTTGTTTCTTTGCACTACCATTTTTAAAAATATGATTTGCAGACAACTTGCTAAAACAAATCAAAGATGAAACGACTGATTACGAACGTTTATTAAAAACCTTAAAAGTCACACGGATTCGTACTCGGGCCAATAGAGAAAGGAACGCCAATATTAAGTTATTCCAAGATAACTTAGTTTCCGGGATACTGCCAATTGAACAATTTTTGAAAATGTTTAATAAAGATTATGAACAACAGCACTATGACGATAATGTATTGTCAAGTGGTACGCTTGCATACATTAACAACGCTACGTTCGACTTATGCTTCAAGTAAAATTTTTTTAATTCGTTTTCAGACTGCGATGAAAGTGATGCGTATATTGGAACTCGCTTGAATGGAACATTTAGTACAGGTAAATACCCCTATCCCCAAACTGAGATGAATTCTATTTGCTATTTAATATAAATCTTTTTCAGAAGACAGACTGCTCGAGTACACAACTAACGGAGACCTTTGTACTCGATATGTACAAGTAGAAAATACAACAGTCGGTGATATAGATGGTACATATTTCTAATTACTCCAGTCAATTTTATTTATTGTTTAACACGTCAATTATTATCGTACGTAATCGTTAATAGATGACATTCTACCAACATCGACGGATAACATTTATATGTGTATTGAAAATCAAAGAGTATCTACGAATAGTGCAGGACGACAATGATTTTAAGGAGGGAGGACTGTTACGTTCCAAACAAAATAATTATTCATTTTTCTTTTTCTTTCGTCGACTGTACTGTGGTTTGATAATGCATTAGCATTGTGGGAATTCCCTAATCAACTGCAATATATATTTCATACAATAGTATGAAATCGATAATGTCAAGAAAGAAAAGAAAACCACGACCAGGTTTGCCAAAAACTGTGCCGAATGCGCACGAAATATTATAAAATTATGATGTCCTGAAAGAAATTTACAAGGGATGTGCAATCTCGAACGATAACAAATACGCTCTAATTTTCTCTAATACTACATTGCTAACTGCATTAGAAAATGCCAAAGAAATATATATGGATGGTACTTTTTCTGTAAGTATTTAACATAAACCATTTATATGATTAATATCTTTCAAGTAAAGAATGTCTCTACTATTTGATCATTTTTTATCTGTTATTAGGTGGTACCACGAATGCCTCCTTTTCATCAACTCTACACTGTACACATACGTTACAATGACACGGTATACCACTATTCATAATTTCCATTACGCTTATCTCACATTTTCAGATTAAAAAATGATGCTAATTTACAGGGAATCGCTACCATTTTCGTTTTATGTGAATGTTGTACTAAGAAAATGTACGAAGCAATATGGAGAAAAATAGTCTCTCCTGTTCCACGATTGCAAGACAACTTAGAAACTGTCATGTGTGATTACGAGAGAGCTGCTATGGAAAGTGTACAAGCACAATTCCCCAGGGTTACCATACATGGATGCTGGTTTCATTTTACTCAGGTAGAATATAACTCTTTGTATTTTTCATGTATTTTTTCCAATGCTTACCTCACGAACGTGCTGAATAGAGAATCGAATAATCCTTTTTTTTATTATTCAGGCTCTATTAAGGAAGTGGAAGAAGTTGGGGTTGCAAGGAGCACCAATTTTGTCATAAATGCATAAAATCCGCAGTCTAATTATTACTTATATTTTACGAAAGATACTAGAAGAATTTTATGAATTTTCAATTACACGCTTTATTCCTTCTATTTAGACCTGTTATCGTTTGAGAAGAAATTTACGTACAGAATTATTCATATTTTCAATATTCTATCAAGAAGTGAATTTCATAACTACCTGCATGTAAAATGGAAATTTTTAATGGGAGAAGAAAAAATACTTATGTATACGTTTACGAAGGATATTCTTATAACAAAGATTCTAAGAATCCAAAGATCTACCGTTGTTCTGGTCGACAAACTAACAAATGTACAGGAACATTAATTCAAAAAGATGATCATTATTTTGTGCAAAAACCACACAGTCATTCTAACGACCCGCGCTGTGCAGAAATACTAAAATTAAAATCAACCATGCTGGAGGAATGTAGTAACAATCCTTCAGTAAATAATAAAGACATCTTTGATAATATTTGTCGTACAAATTCTGACGCAGCAACATATATTTCATACAATAGTATGAAATCGGTAATGTCAAGGAAGAAGACAAAATCACGACCAGGTTTGCCAAAAACAGTGCAGGGTACGCACGAAATATTAGAAAATTATGATGTCCTGAAAGAAATTTATAAGGGATGTGCAATCTCGAACGATAACAAATACGCTCTAATTTTCTCTAATACTACGTTGCTAACTGCATTAGAAAATGCCAAAGAAATATATATGGATGGTACTTTTTCTGTAAGTATTTAACATAAACCATTTATATGATTAATATTTTTCAAGTAAAGAATGTCTCTACTATTTGATCATTTTTTATCTGTTATTAGGTGGCACCACGAACGCCTCCTTTTCATCAACTCTACACTGTACACATACGTTACAATGACACGGTATACCACTATTGATAATTTCCATTACGCTTATCTCACATTTTCAGATTAAAAAATGATGTTAATTTACAGGGAATCGCTACCATTTTCGTTTTATGTGAATGTCGCACTAAGACAATGTACGAAGCAATATGTAGAAAAATAGTTTCTCTTGTTCCACGATTGCAAGACAACTTAGAAACTGTCATGTGTGATTACGAGAGAGCTGCTATGGAAAGTGAACGAGCACAATTCCGCAGGGTTACCATACATGGATGATGGTTTCATTTTACTCAGGTAGAATATAACTCTTTCATGTATTTTTTGCAATACTTACCTTATGAACGTGCTGAATAGAGAATCGAATAATCATTTTTTTTATTGGCTGTATTAAGGAAGTGGAAGAAGTTGGGGTTGCAAGGAGCACCAAGAGAGATTCTGTCAATGGCTATGACAATGCCTTTAGCTCCATCTGATATGTTTCCAGAAGCATTACATCAAAGTCAGTTAGTCGCTGACCTAATATGCGACACATTTCCAAATGTACTTCTGTTTACTGCATATCTGCGCAATGTGTGGCCTTCTACTTCATCCAAGGTTAGCATATACGGTTTTCCAGTGAGGACTAACAACATTGTTGAGTCCTTTCACAGTGCTATAATCAGAAAGTTCAGGGTTGTCCATCCAAATTTTTGGTTTTTCATAGGTATGAATATTATTATTATTATTTATGTAGTTAGTTTATTTTTACCATAATTAATAGAATGAATACGCAATGTAAGAGCAAAGGTGAAAAAATACAGTTGAATTGTGTGGAATCACAAGTTATATTTTAGGAATAAAATCTTTCAAAAAATGTTATACTACACTAAGGATGCTCTATATTCTGTTGTTCATATCTTTTCTAATATAATATCACATAGAAGTATGTATTTATTTATGTCTGACACTTTTATTCCAATTACAATTGTTTTTTCAACATGATTAATGAAAAATGTATTCCATGAGTAGATTCATAATTCAACTATTTTTATTCATAATTTTATTTATTCCGCGGCATACGGTTTGGGAACCACCGTGTTAGACTGTAATTACATGCGTCCATTTTTTTCTAATCATTGTAATTACATAAACTTAATGTGTTTTTTTATTCTTAAATACAGATAACTTAACGAATCTAATTGCGGATCAGGAAACAAATTATAAAAGATTATTAAAAAATGAAAACATAAGGAGTATACGAACACGCACAAATAAAGCAAAGAATAAGAAAATAACAATATCACAAGAAAATTTAATGTCTGGGACACTCCCATTAGGTCAATTTTTACGTTTCTTTAACAAAGATCATAAGCAAGAACACTACGAGAGCGATTTAATGTCTACAGGTACGCTTCGAATTCGTATAAATTATACTCATGCATATTATTTATTACGTAATTTCTATGAAATAATACACAACACTGTAGTTTATTCTAAAATAAAATTTATTATATTTTACGTTATATTACAGATTCTAACGCAAATGATAAATGCAATGAACCTCTTCCAAAAACAACATTTATTGCAGGTATTTCCTTCTTCGCAGAAGCAATATTTATTTTGTTCATTATTTTTGTTTTTGTTTATGTTCTTTTACTTTTTCAGAAAGTGCATCCACCGCGACCGTTTCTGAATGTAATGAATTTCTAAACGTAACATTTGTTGCAGGTATTTAAATTTCAGCAAAAACAATGTTTTTTTATTATTCTTGTTTCTGTTTACTTTGTTCTACTTTTTCAGAAGCGGCAGCTATCGCGTCTGTTAATAAACTTTATAAAAACCAGCCAACACAAACTAGAGCCACTTTTAATACAGACGGCGTAATGTTGGCTGAAAACCGTGTATGTACTCAAAACGTAAATACAATAACTACAGATGGAGAGAGTACGTATATACTGGTTATTAATTTCAGAATATTAATATTCTGTTTGTTAATTCAGTTTGAATAGAGTTATACAAGACAATTTAGTTTTAACGACAGTTACACATTGTACATTTTCATTTTTTGTAGATTCGGATTACCAGAAACCTATTTCGAGTAAAAAAACTCCTAGTAGCAATAAGAGCCTCAAAGTTGTTTTGGAAAAAATCTGTATCCCAACACTACAGCGTAAATCTTTACGGAAGACAACTTCCACATAATAATTATAATAAATCCACATTAATGTTCCCGTACACTTGTTAGTTTGACGACCAGAACAACGCCTTCTATTTCTTCCAAGGTTAGCGTATACGGTTCTCCAGTGAGGACAAACAACATCGTTGAGTCGTTTAATAATACTCTTGCGCAACGTTTCCAAACAACACGGCCGAATTTGTGGATTTTTTAAGGTAAGTTTCAACGCGCTTTTAATACGTGCAATTCTTTTTGTTTCTTTGCACTACCATTTTTAAAAATATGATTTGCAGACAACTTGCTAAAACAAATCAAAGATGAAACGACTGATTACGAACGTTTATTAAAAACCTTAAAAGTCACACGGATTCGTACTCGGGCCAATAGAGAAAGGAACGCCAATATTAAGTTATTCCAAGATAACTTAGTTTCCGGGATACTGCCAATTGAACAATTTTTGAAAATGTTTAATAAAGATTATGAACAACAGCACTATGACGATAATGTATTGTCAAGTGGTACGCTTGCATACATTAACAACGCTACGTTCGACTTATGCTTCAAGTAAAATTTTTTTAATTCGTTTTCAGACTGCGATGAAAGTGATGCGTATATTGGAACTCGCTTGAATGGAACATTTAGTACAGGTAAATACCCCTATCCCCAAACTGAGATGAATTCTATTTGCTATTTAATATAAATCTTTTTCAGAAGACAGACTGCTCGAGTACACAACTAACGGAGACCTTTGTACTCGATATGTACAAGTAGAAAATACAACAGTCGGTGATATAGATGGTACATATTTCTAATTACTCCAGTCAATTTTATTTATTGTTTAACACGTCAATTATTATCGTACGTAATCGTTAATAGATGACATTCTACCAACATCGACGGATAACATTTATATGTGTATTGAAAATCAAAGAGTATCTACGAATAGTGCAGGACGACAATGATTTTAAGGAGGGAGGACTGTTACGTTCCAAACAAAATAATTATTCATTTTTCTTTTTCTTTCGTCGACTGTACTGTGGTTTGATAATGCATTAGCATTGTGGGAATTCCCTAATCAACTACAATATATATTTCATACAATAGTATGAAATCGATAATGTGAAAATCGAAAATTATGATGTCCTGAAAGAAATTTACAAGGGATGTGCAATCTCGAACGATAACAAATACGCTCTAATTTTCTCTAATACTACATTGCTAACTGCATTAGAAAATGTCAAAGAAATACATATGGATGGTACTTTTTCTTATAAATTGTTACTTTGTAAAAGTCTTTCTTCGAAAGTAGAAACAAACAATGTGAATTGTAACTATCATTCTATATCTAGAAAATTGAACTGGGAAATTAAAATATATGGAATTCATCTACCTGTATAAAACTGTTTATTTTAAATATACTGGCATTACATGGTTTTTAAAAACTGTTTTCTTGCATAATTTCTCCCATGTATCCATGAAATACTTCTGCTCCATGATATCTTTGATCCAATTTCTCCCTCCATTTCTGTATTCGCATATATATTCAACAACTATAACTTGAAATAAACAATGTATTAGAGACAATGAAATTTAATGCTCCGTTACCTTACTCATATTTCCAGATATATCTTGCAAGAAAGTAATTGCATTTCTGTTTCAAGAACATATTCCTGTTATTTGTCGTGGTATTTTAATCGAAACTCTGTATGTCATAAACTAATAAATCTGCGTCACAAAGCAATATTATTGTATCTTTTCTACTGTTTCATGCACTACAAGGATGAATATTCCTCAGATATCCTAATAACTATCTTGTAAATAATCCTCTATTCTAACCTACACCTGTCAAACGATATACATAATTCACTGACCACTGTAATAATAAAACTACACATACATATTAAATTCACTCCCAAATTTAAAATGTTCGACCATGTATGTAATCACATAATATGCGAATTTGAATTGACCGGCAATACCACCTTCTGCAGACTCCCAAAATCAATGATTTTAAAACATATGTCGTCAAGTGCCACGAATACAAATCGAATTTACAGGAATTACGGACATTTGTATAATTGGTAGTCAAATTGATGACCAGAGTTTAATAGAAGGTAAATTGTTTAATTATTCATATCATTACTTTTGATAAGTACAGTGTAAATGATATATGTCTATAAAATACAATGGAGTGTTTACAAAACGATAATATATATATATATATATATATATATGTAGTACATGATATTATACAATATCATTTTATATTGTTATCTATTAATGCACAATTAAATTTCACAAATGTACTGTTTTTAAATTAATCTCGATTTGGTGTATTCTGTTTCCATTTCCAGAAGAAGCATCGGTGCAAAAGATTTGCTGCTGCAAGTCAGGCATCTGAAGGGTAGTATTACCATGCGGTCACACGTATTTCTGTGAATATTAATAAATAATTCTATATTAACCAAACCAAAGCATTCTTTAAATATCCTTCCATCCATAGTTAATAAATTTACATCAACGTTGAATTCAAATAAGATTATAACATTCAAATACTTGTATCACAAGAGCAATTGCTTTAACCCAATGTAGTCTTATAGCATATAAACAATATACAATAATTAAATTATGAATACTTCTGATGCAAGAATCATCTAATCAAATACATAAATATGAATATAAACATTGAACAAGATAACTATGGAATAAGGTATGCTCAATAAATGTATTAGCAAATAGTTTTTTATGACATTTAATACACAACGATCACCACAATAGTAATGGTGTGTCAAATATTGACTAACTGTATGTACATTGATTCGAGGGATAATTCTGGAAAAAAACAAAAAATGGTAAATAATTGGCAAACTATTTTATCTTGCAATAATCAGGATCTTACCTCGTTCGAATTAGAATAGTCCAACTAATAGATCTGCTTCGTACGCCACATGTAAAAGATAAATAAAAAAAATCACAAAGTATCGTATTCACTCCTTACAAAAACGCTTATATTTCATAGGCAGAAGATACTTATCTAAATTATCATTTGTACACAGAATTATTCAGGAGCCGTGAAAGACGCAGAACTGTTTTCAGTCGAGTTTACTATATTCCCAGTTCTTAGTGTTGCGGAAAGTCTGTACGTTCCCTCTAACTTCCTTGATTCCACTTTCGTTATATCATGCTAATTTTGGCTGCAGCTTAATTATTGACTTTTAAGCCACTATTATATGCTTTTCATGCTGATGCAAATAGATACATATTACTTTGCAATGAGGATACAACGCACCGTGGTCACGCAGCATTGTCAAACACTTATCCACTACTAATAAAATATAACAAACTAGTAAATCTGCATTACTAGACAATATTATTGTATCTTTTATCCTATTTCATGCAATACATGGATGAATATTCCTCAGATATCTTAATAACTATCTTGTAATTATTCCCCTATTCTAACCTACACCTGTCAAACGATATACATAATTTACTGACCACTGTAATAATAAAACTATACACACATATTAAAATCACTCCCAAATATTCCTCAGGTATCTTAATAACTATCTTGTAATTATTCCTCTATTCTAACCTACACCTGTCAAACGATATACATAATTCACTGACCACTGTAATAATAAAACTACACATACATATTAAATTCACTCCCAAATTTAAAATGTTCGACCATGTATGTAATCACATAATATGCGAATTTGAATTGACCGGCAATACCACCTTCTGCAGACTCCCAAAATCAATGATTTTAAAACATATGTCGTCAAGTGCCACGAATACAAATCGAATTTACAGGAATTACGGACATTTGTATAATTGGTAGTCAAATTGATGACCAGAGTTTAATAGAAGGTAAATTGTTTAATTATTCATATCATTACTTTTGATAAGTACAGTGTAAATGATATATGTCTATAAAATACAATGGAGTGTTTACAAAACGATAATATATATATATATATATATATATATATATATGTAGTACATGATATTATACAATATCATTTTATATTGTTATCTATTAATGCACAATTAAATTTCACAAATGTACTGTTTTTAAATTAATCTCGATTTGGTGTATTCTGTTTCCATTTCCAGAAGAAGCATCGGTGCAAAAGATTTGCTGCTGCAAGTCAGGCATCTGAAGGGTAGTATTACCATGCGGTCACACGTATTTCTGTGAATATTAATAAATAATTCTATATTAACCAAACCAAAGCATTCTTTAAATATCCTTCCATCCATAGTTAATAAATTTACATCAACGTTGAATTCAAATAAGATTATAACATTCAAATACTTGTATCACAAGAGCAATTGCTTTAACCCAATGTAGTCTTATAGCATATAAACAATATACAATAATTAAATTATGAATACTTCTGATGCAAGAATCATCTAATCAAATACATAAATATGAATATAAACATTGAACAAGATAACTATGGAATAAGGTATGCTCAATAAATGTATTAGCAAATAGTTTTTTATGACATTTAATACACAACGATCACCACAATAGTAATGGTGTGTCAAATATTGACTAACTGTATGTACATTGATTCGAGGGATAATTCTGGAAAAAAACAAAAAATGGTAAATAATTGGCAAACTATTTTATCTTGCAATAATCAGGATCTTACCTCGTTCGAATTAGAATAGTCCAACTAATAGATCTGCTTCGTACGCCACATGTAAAAGATAAATAAAAAAAATCACAAAGTATCGTATTCACTCCTTACAAAAACGCTTATATTTCATAGGCAGAAGATACTTATCTAAATTATCATTTGTACACAGAATTATTCAGGAGCCGTGAAAGACGCAGAACTGTTTTCAGTCGAGTTTACTATATTCCCAGTTCTTAGTGTTGCGGAAAGTCTGTACGTTCCCTCTAACTTCCTTGATTCCACTATCGTTATATCATGCTAATTTTGGCTGCAGCTTAATTATTGACTTTTAAGCCACTATTATATGCTTTTCATGCTGATGCAAATAGATACATATTACTTTGCAATGAGGATACAACGCACCGTGGTCACGCAGCATTGTCAAACACTTATCCACTACTAATAAAATATAACAAACTAGTAAATCTGCATTACTAGACAATATTATTGTATCTTTTATCCTATTTCATGCAATACATGGATGAATATTCCTCAGATATCTTAATAACTATCTTGTAATTATTCCCCTATTCTAACCTACACCTGTCAAACGATATACATAATTTACTGACCACTGTAATAATACAACTACACACACATATTAAAATCACTCCCAAATATTCCTCAGGTATCTTAATAACTATCTTGTAATTATTCCTCTATTCTAACCTACACCTGTCAAACGATATACATAATTTACTGACCACTGTAATAATAAAACCACACATACATATTAAATTCACTCCCAAATTTAAAATGTTCGACCATGTATGTAATCACATAATATGCGAATTTGAATTGACCAACAATACCACCTTCTGCAGACTCCCAAAATCAATGATTTTAAAACATATGTCGTCAAGTGCCACGAATGCAAATCGGACGGCGTCCAAAAGGAACGTGTCCAATCGGCACGGCGTCCGAAAGGAACGCGTCCATTCGGCACGGCATCCAAAAGGAACGCGTCCATTCGGCACGGCGTCCAAAAGGAACGCGTCCAATCGGCACGGCGTCCAAAAGGAACGCGTCCAATCGGGACCGTCCAATCGGCACGCGTCCAATTGGTCGGCGTCCAAGTGGGCATCACTCCATTGAAAATACCTTATAATATCACGTAATATGCAGTGTATCATTGAAAATACCTGATAATATAACGTAATATGCAGTGTATCATAGAAAATACCTTATACTATAACGTAATATGCAGTGTATCATTGGAAATACCTTATAATATAACGTAATATGCAGTGTATCATTAAAAATTCCTTATAATATATCATAATATGTAGTTTATCATTGAAAATACTTTATAATATAACGTAATATGCAGTGTATCATTGAAAATTCCTTATAATATAACGTAATACGTAGTGAATCATTGGAAATACCTTATAACATAACGTTATATGCAGTCTATCATGGAAAATACCTTATAATTTAACGTAATATGCAGTGTATCTTTGAAAATACCTTATAATATAATGTAATAGGCAGTGTATAATTGGAAATACATTATAATATAACGTAATGTGCAGTGTGTCATTGAAAATACCTTATAATATAACGTAATATGCAGTGTATCATAGAAAATACCTTATAAATGACGTAATATGCAGTCTATCATTGAAAATACCTTATAATATAACGTAATATGCAGTGTATCATTGAAAATACCATATAATATAACGTAATATGCAGTGTATCTTTGAAAATACCATATAATATACTGTAATAGGCAGTGTATAATTGGAAATACCTTATAATATAACGTAATAAGCAGTGTATCATTGAAAATACATTATAATATAACGTAATATGCAGTGTATCATTGAAAATACCTTATAATATAATGTAATATGCAGTGTATCATTGAAAATAGATTTGAATATAACGTAATATGCAGTGAATCATTGAAAATACCTTATAATATATCGTAATTTGCAGTGTGTCATTGAAAATACCTCATAATATATCGTAATTTGTATTGTATCATTGAAAATATCTTATAATATATCGTAGTGTATCATTGAAAATACTTTATAATATAACGTAATTTGCAGTAAATCATTGAAAATACCTTATAATATAACGTAATATGCAGTGTATCATTGAAAATACCTTATAATATATCGTAATTTGTATTGTATCATTGAAAATACCTTATAGTATAACGTAATATGCAGTGCATCATTGAAAATACCTTATAATATCACGTAATATGCAGTGTATCATTGAAAATACCTTATAATTTAACGTAATATGCAGGGTATCATTGAAAATACCTTACAATATATCGTAATTTGTAGTGTATCATTGAAAATACCTTATAATATAACGTAATATGCAGTGTATCATTGAAAATACCTTATAATATATCGTAATTTGTAGTGTATCTTTGAAAATACCTTATAATATAACGTAATATGCAGTGTATCATAGAAAATACCTTCCCATATAACGTAATATGCAGTGTATCATTGAAAATACCTTATAATATATCGTAATTTGTAGTGTATCAATGAAAATACCTTATAATATAATGTAATAGGCAGTGTATAATTGGAAATACATTATAATATAACGTAATGTGCAGTGTGTCATTGAAAATACCTTATAATATAACGTAATATGCAGTGTATCATAGAAAATACCTTATAATATATCGTAATATACAGTATACCATTGAAAATACTTATAATATAACGTAATATGCAGTGTATCATTGAAAATACCTTGTAATATATAGTAGTTTATCATTGAAAATACCTTATAATATAACGTAATATGCTGTGTATCATTGAAAATAACTTATAATATATCGTAATATGCAGTGCATCATTGAAAATACCTTATAATATCACGTAATATGCAGTGTATCATTGAAAATACCTGATAATATAACGTAATATGCAGTGTATCATAGAAAATACCTTATACTATAACGTAATATGCAGTGTATCATTGGAAATACCTTATAATATAACGTAATATGCAGTGTATCATTAAAAATTCCTTATAATATATCATAATATGTAGTTTATCATTGAAAATACTTTATAATATAACGTAATATGCAGTGTATCATTGAAAATTCCTTATAATATAACGTAATACGTAGTGAATCATTGGAAATACCTTATAACATAACGTTATATGCAGTCTATCATGGAAAATACCTTATAATATAACGTAATATGCAGTGTATCTTTGAAAATACCTTATAATATAATGTAATAGGCAGTGTATAATTGGAAATACATTATAATATAACGTAATGTGCAGTGTGTCATTGAAAATACCTTATAATATAACGTAATATGCAGTGTATCATAGAAAATACCTTATAAATGACGTAATATGCAGTCTATCATTGAAAATACCTTATAATATAACGTAATATGCAGTGTATCATTGAAAATACCATATAATATAACGTAATATGCAGTGTATCTTTGAAAATACCTTATAATATACTGTAATAGGCAGTGTATAATTGGAAATACCTTATAATATAACGTAATAAGCAGTGTATCATTGAAAATACATTATAATATAACGTAATATGCAGTGTATCATTGAAAATACCTTATAATATAATGTAATATGCAGTGTATCATTGAAAATAGATTTGAATATAACGTAATATGCAGTGAATCATTGAAAATACCTTATAATATATCGTAATTTGCAGTGTGTCATTGAAAATACCTCATAATATATCGTAATTTGTATTGTATCATTGAAAATATCTTATAATATATCGTAGTGTATCATTGAAAATACTTTATAATATAACGTAATTTGCAGTAAATCATTGAAAATACCTTATAATATATCGTTATTTGTAGTGTATCTTTGAAAATACCTTATAATATAACGTAATATGCAGTGTATCATTGAAAATACCTTATAATATATAGTAGTTTATTATTGAAAATACCTTATAATATAACTTAATATGCAGTGTATCATTGAAAATACCTTATGATATAACGTAATATGCAGTGTATCATTGAAAATACCTTATAATATAACGTAATATGCAGTGTATCATTGAAAATACCTTATACTATAACGTAATATGCAGTGTATCATTGAAAATACCTTATAATATATCGTAATTTGTAGTGTATCATTGAAAATACCTTATAATATAACGTAATATGCAGTGTATCATTGAAAATACCTTATACTATTACGTAATATGCAGTGTATCATTGAAAATACCTTCCCATATAACGTAATATGCAGTGTATCATTGAAAATACCTTATAATATATGGTAATTCTAGTCTGTCAATGAAAATACCTTATAATATAACGTAATATGCAGTGTATCATTGAAAATACCTTAAAATATATTGTAATTTGTAGTGTATCATTGAAAATACCTTATAATATAACGTAATATGCAGTGTATCATTGAAAATACCTTATAATATAACGTAATATGCAGTGTATCATTGAACATACCTTCCCATATAACGTAATATGCAGTGTATCATTGAAAATACCTTATAATATATCGTAATTTGTAGTGTATCAATGAAAATACCTTCTCATATAACGTAATATGCAGTGTATCATTGAAAATACTTTATAATATATCGTTATTTGTAGTGTATCTTTGAAAATACCTTATAATATAACGTAATATGCAGTGTATCATTGAAAATACCTTATAATATATAGTAGTTTATCATTGAAAATACCTTATAATATAACTTAATATGCAGTGTATCATTGAAAATACCTTATGATATAACGTAATATGCAGTGTATCATTGAAAATACCTTTGAATATATGGTAATTCTTGTCTATCAATGAAAATACCTTCAAATATAACGTAATATGCAGTGTATCATTGAAAATACCTTATAATATAACGTAATATGCAGTGTATCATTGAAAATACCTTCCCATATAACGTAATATGCAGTGTATCATTGAAAATACCTTATAATATATCGTAATTTGTAGTGTATCTTTGAAAATACCTTATAATATAACGTAATATGCAGTGTATCATAGAAAATACCTTATAATATATTGCAGTTTATCATTGAAAATACTTTATAATATAACTTAATATGCAGGGTATCATTGAAAATACCTTATAATATATCGTAATTTGTAGTGTATCATTGAAAATACCTTAGAATATATGGTAATTCTAGTCTATCAATGAAAATACCTTATAATATAACGTAATATGCAGTGTATCATTGAAAATACCTTATAATATAACGTAAAATGCAGTGTATCATTGAAAATACCTTATAATATAACGTAATATGCAGTCTACCATTGAAAATACATTATAAAATAATGTAATATGCAGTCTGTCATTGAAAATACCTTATAATATAACGTAATATGCAGTCTACCATTGAAAATACATTATAAAATAATGTAGTATGAAGTCTGTCAATGAAAATACTTTATAATATAACGTAATATGCAGTGTACCATTGAAAATACCTTATAATATATAGTAGTTTATCATTGAAAATACCTTATAATATAACGTAATATGCTGTGTATCATTGAAAATAACTTATAATATATCGTAATTTGTAGTGTATCAATGAAAATACCTTATAATATAACGTAATATGCAGTGTATCATTGAAAATACCTTGTAATATATCGTAATTTGTATTGTATCATTGAAAATACCTTATAGTATAACGTAATATGCAGTGCATCATTGAAAATACCTTATAATATCATGTAATATGCAGTGTATCATTGAAAATACCTGATAATATAACGTAATATGCAGTGTATCATAGAAAATACCTTATACTATAACGTAATATGCAGTGTATCATTGGAAATACCTTATAATATAACGTAATATGCAGTGTATCATTAAAAATTCCTTATAATATATCATAATATGTAGTTTATCATTGAAAATACTTTATAATATAACGTAATATGCAGTGTATCATTGAAAATTCCTTATAATATAACGTAATACGTAGTGAATCATTGGAAATACCTTATAACATAACGTTATATGCAGTCTATCATGGAAAATACCTTATAAAATAACGTAATATGCAGTATACCATTGAAAATACTTATAATATAACGTAATATGCAATGTATCATTGAAAATACCTTATAATATATAGTAGTTTATCATTGAAAATACCTTATAATATAACGTAATATGCTGTGTATCATTGAAAATACCTTATAATATATCGTAATTCGTAGTGTATCAATGAAAATAACTTATAATATAACGTAATATGCAGTGTATCATTGAAAATACCTTATAATATATCGTAATTTGTAGTGTATCATTGAAAATACCTTAGAATATATGGTAATTCTAGTCTATCAATGAAAATACCTAATAATATAACGTAATATGCAGTGTATCATTGAAAATACCTTATAATATATCGTAATTTGTAGTGTATCATTGAAAATACCTTATAGTAGAACGTAATATGCAGTGCATCATTGAAAATACCTTATAATATCACGTAATATGCAGTGTATCATTGAAAATACCTTATAATTTAACGTAATATGCAGGGTATCATTGAAAATACCTTACAATATATCGTAATTTGTAGTGTATCATTGAAAATACCTTATAATATAACGTAATATGCAGTGTATCATTGAAAATACCTTATAATATATCGTAATTTGTAGTGTATCTTTGAAAATACCTTATAATATAACGTAATATGCAGTGTATCATAGAAAATACCTTCCCATATAACGTAATATGCAGTGTATCATTGAAAATACCTTATAATATATCGTAATTTGTAGTGTATCAATGAAAATACCTTATAATATAATGTAATAGGCAGTGTATAATTGGAAATACATTATAATATAACGTAATGTGCAGTGTGTCATTGAAAATACCTTATAATATAACGTAATATGCAGTGTATCATAGAAAATACCTTATAATATATCGTAATATACAGTATACCATTGAAAATACTTATAATATAACGTAATATGCAGTGTATCATTGAAAATACCTTGTAATATATAGTAGTTTATCATTGAAAATACCTTATAATATAACGTAATATGCTGTGTATCATTGAAAATAACTTATAATATATCGTAATTTGTAGTGTATCAATGAAAATACCTTATAATATAACGTAATATGCAGTGTATCATTGAAAATACCTTGTAATATATCGTAATTTGTATTGTATCATTGAAAATACCTTATAGTATAACGTAATATGCAGTGCATCATTGAAAATACCTTATAATATCACGTAATATGCAGTGTATCATTGAAAATACCTGATAATATAACGTAATATGCAGTGTATCATAGAAAATACCTTATACTATAACGTAATATGCAGTGTATCATTGGAAATACCTTATAATATAACGTAATATGCAGTGTATCATTAAAAATTCCTTATAATATATCATAATATGTAGTTTATCATTGAAAATACCTTATAGTATAACGTAATATGCAGTGCATCATTGAAAATACCTTATAATATCACGTAATATGCAGTGTATCATTGAAAATACCTGATAATATAACGTAATATGCAGTGTATCATAGAAAATACCTTATACTATAACGTAATATGCAGTGTATCATTGGAAATACCTTATAATATAACGTAATATGCAGTGTATCATTAAAAATTCCTTATAATATATCATAATATGTAGTTTATCATTGAAAATACTTTATAATATAACGTAATATGCAGTGTATCATTGAAAATTCCTTATAATATAACGTAATACGTAGTGAATCATTGGAAATACCTTATAACATAATGTTATATGCAGTCTATCATGGAAAATACCTTATAAAATAACGTAATATGCAGTATACCATTGAAAATACTTATAATATAACGTAATATGCAATGTATCATTGAAAATACCTTATAATATATAGTAGTTTATCATTGAAAATACCTTATAATATAACGTAATATGCTGTGTATCATTGAAAATACCTTATAATATATCGTAATTCGTAGTGTATCAATGAAAATAACTTATAATATAACGTAATATGCAGTGTATCATTGAAAATACCTTATAATATATCGTAATTTGTAGTGTATCATTGAAAATACCTTAGAATATATGGTAATTCTAGTCTATCAATGAAAATACCTAATAATATAACGTAATATGCAGTGTATCATTGAAAATACCTTATAATATATCGTAATTTGTAGTGTATCATTGAAAATACCTTATAGTAGAACGTAATATGCAGTGCATCATTGAAAAAACCTTATAATATAACGTAATATGCAGTGTATCATTGAAAATACCTTATAATATAACGTAATATGCAGTGTATCATTGAAAATACCTTATAATATATCGTAATTTGTAGTGTATCATTGAAAATACCTTAGAATATATGGTAATTCTAGTCTATCAATGAAAATACCTTATAATATAACGTAATATGCAGTGTATCATTGAAAATACCTTATAATATATCGTAATTTGTATTGTATCATTGAAAATACCTTATAGTATAACGTAATATGCAGTGCATCATTGAAAATACCTTATAATATCACGTAATATGCAGTGTATCATTGAAAATACCTTATAATTTAACGTAATATGCAGGGTATCATTGAAAATACCTTACAATATATCGTAATTTGTAGTGTATCATTGAAAATACCTTATAATATAACGTAATATGCAGTGTATCATTGAAAATACCTTATAATATATCGTAATTTGTAGTGTATCTTTGAAAATACCTTATAATATAACGTAATATGCAGTGTATCATAGAAAATACCTTCCCATATAACGTAATATGCAGTGTATCATTGAGAATACCTTATAATATATCGTAATTTGTAGTGTATCAATGAAAATACCTTATAATATAATGTAATAGGCAGTGTATAATTGGAAATACATTATAATATAACGTAATGTGCAGTGTGTCATTGAAAATACCTTATAATATAACGTAATATGCAGTGTATCATAGAAAATACCTTATAATATATCGTAATATACAGTATACCATTGAAAATACTTATAATATAACGTAATATGCAGTGTATCATTGAAAATACCTTGTAATATATAGTAGTTTATCATTGAAAATACCTTATAATATAACGTAATATGCTGTGTATCATTGAAAATAACTTATAATATATCGTAATTTGTAGTGTATCAATGAAAATACCTTATAATATAACGTAATATGCAGTGTATCATTGAAAATACCTTGTAATATATCGTAATTTGTATTGTATCATTGAAAATACCTTATAGTATAACGTAATATGCAGTGCATCATTGAAAATACCTTATAATATCACGTAATATGCAGTGTATCATTGAAAATACCTGATAATATAACGTAATATGCAGTGTATCATAGAAAATACCTTATACTATAACGTAATATGCAGTGTATCATTGGAAATACCTTATAATATAACGTAATATGCAGTGTATCATAGAAAATACCTTCCCATATAACGTAATATGCAGTGTATCATTGAAAATACCTTATAATATAACGTAATATGCAGTGTATCTTTGAAAATACCTTATAATATAATGTAATAGGCAGTGTATAATTGGAAATACATTATAATATAACGTAATGTGCAGTGTGTCATTGAAAATACCTTATAATATAACGTAATATGCAGTGTATCATAGAAAATACCTTATAAATGACGTAATATGCAGTCTATCATTGAAAATACCTTATAATATAACGTAATATGCAGTGTATCATTGAAAATACCATATAATATAACGTAATATGCAGTGTATCTTTGAAAATACCTTATAATATACTGTAATAGGCAGTGTATAATTGGAAATACCTTATAATATAACGTAATAAGCAGTGTATCATTGAAAATACATTATAATATAACGTAATATGCAGTGTATCATTGAAAATACCTTATAATATAATGTAATATGCAGTGTATCATTGAAAATAGATTTGAATATAACGTAATATGCAGTGAATCATTGAAAATACCTTATAATATATCGTAATTTGCAGTGTGTCATTGAAAATACCTCATAATATATCGTAATTTGTATTGTATCATTGAAAATATCTTATAATATATCGTAGTGTATCATTGAAAATACTTTATAATATAACGTAATTTGCAGTAAATCATTGAAAATACCTTATAATATATCGTTATTTGTAGTGTATCTTTGAAAATACCTTATAATATAACGTAATATGCAGTGTATCATTGAAAATACCTTATAATATATAGTAGTTTATCATTGAAAATACCTTATAATATAACTTAATATGCAGTGTATCATTGAAAATACCTTATGATATAACGTAATATGCAGTGTATCATTGAAAATACCTTATAATATAACGTAATATGCAGTGTATCATTGAAAATACCTTATACTATAACGTAATATGCAGTGTATCATTGAAAATACCTTATAATATATCGTAATTTGTAGTGTATCATTGAAAATACCTTATAATATAACGTAATATGCAGTGTATCATTGAAAATACCTTATACTATTACGTAATATGCAGTGTATCATTGAAAATACCTTCCCATATAACGTAATATGCAGTGTATCATTGAAAATACCTTATAATATATGGTAATTCTAGTCTGTCAATGAAAATACCTTATAATATAACGTAATATGCAGTGTATCATTGAAAATACCTTAAAATATATTGTAATTTGTAGTGTATCATTGAAAATACCTTATAATATAACGTAATATGCAGTGTATCATTGAAAATACCTTATAATATAACGTAATATGCAGTGTATCATTGCACATACCTTCCCATATAACGTAATATGCAGTGTATCATTGAAAATACCTTATAATATATCGTAATTTGTAGTGTATCAATGAAAATACCTTCTCATATAACGTAATATGCAGTGTATCATTGAAAATACTTTATAATATATCGTTATTTGTAGTGTATCTTTGAAAATACCTTATAATATAACGTAATATGCAGTGTATCATTGAAAATACCTTATAATATATAGTAGTTTATCATTGAAAATACCTTATAATATAACTTAATATGCAGTGTATCATTGAAAATACCTTATGATATAACGTAATATGCAGTGTATCATTGAAAATACCTTATAATATAACGTAATATGCAGTGTATCATTGAAAATACCTTCCCATATAACGTAATATGCAGTGTATCATTAAAAATACCTTATAATATATCGTAATTTGTAGTGTATCTTTGAAAATACCTTATAATATAACGTAATATGCAGTGTATCATAGAAAATACCTTATAATATATTGCAGTTTATCATTGAAAATACTTTATAATATAACTTAATATGCAGGGTATCATTGAAAATACCTTATAATATATCGTAATTTGTAGTGTATCATTGAAAATACCTTAGAATATATGGTAATTCTAGTCTATCAATGAAAATACCTTATAATATAACGTAATATGCAGTGTATCATTGAAAATACCTTATAATATATGGTAATTCTAGTCTATCAATGAAAGTACCTTATAATATAACGTAATATGCAGTGTATCATTGAAAATACCTTATAATATATCGTAATTTGTATTGTATCATTGAAAATACCTTATAGTATAACGTAATATGCAGTGCATCATTGAAAATACCTTATAATATCACGTAATATGCAGTGTATCATTGAAAATACCTTATAATTTAACGTAATATGCAGGGTATCATTGAAAATACCTTACAATATATCGTAATTTGTAGTGTATCATTGAAAATACCTTATAATATAACGTAATATGCAGTGTATCATTGAAAATACCTTATAATATATCGTAATTTGTAGTGTATCTTTGAAAATACCTTATAATATAACGTAATATGCAGTGTATCATAGAAAATACCTTCCCATATAACGTAATATGCAGTGTATCATTGAAAATACCTTATAATATATCGTAATTTGTAGTGTATCAATGAAAATACCTTATAATATAATGTAATAGGCAGTGTATAATTGGAAATACATTATAATATAACGTAATGTGCAGTGTGTCATTGAAAATACCTTATAATATAACGTAATATGCAGTGTATCATTGAAAATACCTTATAATATATCGTAATATACAGTATACCATTGAAAATACTTATAATATAACGTAATATGCAGTGTATCATTGAAAATACCTTATAATATATAGTAGTTTATCATTGAAAATACCTTATAATATAACGTAATATGCTGTGTATCATTGAAAATAACTTATAATATATCGTAATTTGTAGTGTATCAATGAAAATACCTTATAATATAACGTAATATGCAGTGTATCATTGAAAATACCTTGTAATATATCGTAATTTGTATTGTATCATTGAAAATACCTTATAGTATAACGTAATATGCAGTGCATCATTGAAAATACCTTATAATATCACGTAATATGCAGTGTATCATTGAAAATACCTGATAATATAACGTAATATGCAGTGTATCATAGAAAATACCTTATACTATAACGTAATATGCAGTGTATCATTGGAAATACCTTATAATATAACGTAATATGCAGTGTATCATAGAAAATACCTTCCCATATAACGTAATATGCAGTGTATCATTGAAAATACCTTATAATATAACGTAATATGCAGTGTATCTTTGAAAATACCTTATAATATAATGTAATAGGCAGTGTATAATTGGAAATACATTATAATATAACGTAATGTGCAGTGTGTCATTGAAAATACCTTATAATATAACGTAATATGCAGTGTATCATAGAAAATACCTTATAAATGACGTAATATGCAGTCTATCATTGAAAATACCTTATAATATAACGTAATATGCAGTGTATCATTGAAAATACCATATAATATAACGTAATATGCAGTGTATCTTTGAAAATACCTTATAATATACTGTAATAGGCAGTGTATAATTGGAAATACCTTATAATATAACGTAATAAGCAGTGTATCATTGAAAATACATTATAATATAACGTAATATGCAGTGTATCATTGAAAATACCTTATAATATAATGTAATATGCAGTGTATCATTGAAAATAGATTTGAATATAACGTAATATGCAGTGAATCATTGAAAATACCTTATAATATATCGTAATTTGCAGTGTGTCATTGAAAATACCTCATAATATATCGTAATTTGTAGTGTATCTTTGAAAATACCTTATAATATAACGTAATATGCAGTGTATCATTGAAAATACCTTATAATATATAGTAGTTTATCATTGAAAATACCTTATAATATAACTTAATATGCAGTGTATCATTGAAAATACCTTATGATATAACGTAATATGCAGTGTATCATTGAAAATACCTTATAATATAACGTAATATGCAGTGTATCATTGAAAATACCTTATACTATAACGTAATATGCAGTGTATCATTGAAAATATCTTATAATATATCGTAGTGTATCATTGAAAATACTTTATAATATAACGTAATTTGCAGTAAATCATTGAAAATACCTTATAATATATCGTTATTTGTAGTGTATCTTTGAAAATACCTTATAATATAACGTAATATGCAGTGTATCATTGAAAATACCTTATAATATATAGTAGTTTATCATTGAAAATACCTTATAATATAACTTAATATGCAGTGTATCATTGAAAATACCTTATGATATAACGTAATATGCAGTGTATCATTGAAAATACCTTATAATATAACGTAATATGCAGTGTATCATTGAAAATACCTTATACTATAACGTAATATGCAGTGTATCATTGAAAATACCTTATAATATATCGTAATTTGTAGTGTAT
Source organism: Lasioglossum lativentre (assembly GCA_916610255.1). Classification (NCBI taxonomy): domain Eukaryota; kingdom Metazoa; phylum Arthropoda; class Insecta; order Hymenoptera; family Halictidae; genus Lasioglossum; species Lasioglossum lativentre. Next base: position 87,914 of record CAKAJI010000425.1, read on the forward strand.
CATTGAAAATACCTTATAATATAACGTAATATGCAGTGTATCATTGAAAATACCTTATACTATTACGTAATATGCAGTGTATCATTGAAAATACCTTCCCATATAACGTAATATGCAGTGTATCATTGAAAATACCTTATAATATATGGTAATTCTAGTCTGTCAATGAAAATACCTTATAATATAACGTAATATGCAGTGTATCATTGAAAATACCTTAAAATATATTGTAATTTGTAGTGTATCATTGAAAATACCTTATAATATAACGTAATATGCAGTGTATCATTGAAAATACCTTATAATATAACGTAATATGCAGTGTATCATTGCACATACCTTCCCATATAACGTAATATGCAGTGTATCATTGAAAATACCTTATAATATATCGTAATTTGTAGTGTATCAATGAAAATACCTTCTCATATAACGTAATATGCAGTGTATCATTGAAAATACTTTATAATATATCGTTATTTGTAGTGTATCTTTGAAAATACCTTATAATATAACGTAATATGCAGTGTATCATTGAAAATACCTTATAATATATAGTAGTTTATCATTGAAAATACCTTATAATATAACTTAATATGCAGTGTATCATTGAAAATACCTTATGATATAACGTAATATGCAGTGTACCATTGAAAATACCTTTGAATATATGGTAATTCTTGTCTATCAATGAAAATACCTTCAAATATAACGTAATATGCAGTGTATCATTGAAAATACCTTATAATATAACGTAATATGCAGTGTATCATTGAAAATACCTTCCCATATAACGTAATATGCAGTGTATCATTGAAAATACCTTATAATATATCGTAATTTGTAGTGTATCTTTGAAAATACCTTATAATATAACGTAATATGCAGTGTATCATAGAAAATACCTTATAATATATTGCAGTTTATCATTGAAAATACTTTATAATATAACTTAATATGCAGGGTATCATTGAAAATACCTTATAATATAATGTAATATGCAGTGTATCATTGAAAATAGATTTGAATATAACGTAATATGCAGTGAATCATTGAAAATACCTTATAATATATCGTAATTTGCAGTGTGTCATTGAAAATACCTCATAATATATCGTAATTTGTAGTGTATCTTTGAAAATACCTTATAATATAACGTAATATGCAGTGTATCATTGAAAATACCTTATAATATATAGTAGTTTATCATTGAAAATACCTTATAATATAACTTAATATGCAGTGTATCATTGAAAATACCTTATGATATAACGTAATATGCAGTGTATCATTGAAAATACCTTATAATATAACGTAATATGCAGTGTATCATTGAAAATACCTTATAATATAACGTAATATGCAGTGTATCATTGAAAATACCTTATAATATAACGTAATATGCAGTGTATCATTGAAAATACCTTATAATATAACGTAATATGCGGTGTATCATTGAAAATACCTTATAATATAACGTAATATGCAGTCTACCATTGAAAATACATTATAAAATAATGTAATATGCAGTCTGTCATTGAAAATACCTTATAATATAACGTAATATGCAGTCTACCATTGAAAATACATTATAAAATAATGTAATATGAAGTCTGTCATTGAAAATACTTTATAATATAACGTAATATGCAGTGTATCATTGAAAATACCTTATAATATAACGTAATATGCAGTGTATCGTTGAAAATACCTTATAATATATCGTAATATGCAGTCTACCATTGAAAATACATTATAAAATAATGTAATATGTAGTCTGTCATTGAAAATACCTTATAATATAACGCAATATGCAGTGTATCATTGAAAATACCTTATAAGATAACGTAATATACTGTGTATCTTTGAAATTACCTTATAATATAACGTAATATGCAGTAAATCATTGAAAATAACTTATAATATAACGTAATATGCAGTGTATCATTGAAAATACATTATAATATAACGTAATATGCAGTGTATCGTTGAAAATACCTTATAATATATCGTAATATGCAGTCTACCATTGAAAATACATTATAAAATAATGTAATATGTAGTCTGTCATTGAAAATACCTTATAATATAACGCAATATGCAGTGTATCATTGAAAATACCTTATAAGATAACGTAATATACTGTGTATCTTTGAAATTACCTTATAATATAACGTAATATGCAGTAAATCATTGAAAATAACTTATAATATAACGTAATATGCAGTGTATCATTGAAAATACATTATAATATAACGTAATATGCAGTGTATCATTGAAAATACCTTATAATATATCGTAATTTGTAGTCTATCATTGAAAATACCCTAGAATATATGGTAATTCTAGTCTATCAATGAAAATACCTTATAATATAACGTAATATGCAGTGTATCATTGAAAATACCTTATAATATATCGTAATTTGTAGTGTATCATTGAAAATACCTTATAATCTAACGTAATATGCAGTGTATCATTGAAAATACCTTATAATATAACGTAATATGCAGTGTATCATTGAAAATACCTTCCCATATAACGTAATATGCAGTGTATCATTGAAAATACCTTATAATATATGGTAATTCTAGTCTGTCAATGGAAATACCTTATAATATAACGTAATATGCAGTGTACCATTGAAAATACCTTAGAATATATCGTAATTTGTAGTGTATCATTGAAAATACCTTATAATCTAACGTAATATGCAGTGTATCTTTGAAATTACCTTATAATATAACGTAATATGCAGTAAATCATTGAAAATAACTTATAATATAACGTAATATGCAGTGTATCATTGAAAATACATTATAATATAACGTAATATGCAGTGTATCGTTGAAAATACCTTATAATATATCGTAATATGCAGTCTACCATTGAAAATACATTATAAAATAATGTAATATGTAGTCTGTCATTGAAAATACCTTATAATATAACGCAATATGCAGTGTATCATTGAAAATACCTTATAAGATAACGTAATATACTGTGTATCTTTGAAATTACCTTATAATATAACGTAATATGCAGTAAATCATTGAAAATAACTTATAATATAACGTAATATGCAGTGTATCATTGAAAATACATTATAATATAACGTAATATGCAGTGTATCATTGAAAATACCTTATAATATATCGTAATTTGTAGTCTATCATTGAAAATACCCTAGAATATATGGTAATTCTAGTCTATCAATGAAAATACCTTATAATATAACGTAATATGCAGTGTATCATTGAAAATACCTTATAATATATCGTAATTTGTAGTGTATCATTGAAAATACCTTATAATCTAACGTAATATGCAGTGTATCATTGAAAATACCTTATAATATAACGTAATATGCAGTGTATCATTGAAAATACCTTCCCATATAACGTAATATGCAGTGTATCATTGAAAATACCTTATAATATATGGTAATTCTAGTCTGTCAATGGAAATACCTTATAATATAACGTAATATGCAGTGTACCATTGAAAATACCTTAGAATATATCGTAATTTGTAGTGTATCATTGAAAATACCTTATAATCTAACGTAATATGCAGTGTATCTTTGAAATTACCTTATAATATAACGTAATATGCAGTAAATCATTGAAAATAACTTATAATATAACGTAATATGCAGTGTATCATTGAAAATACATTATAATATAACGTAATATGCAGTGTATCGTTGAAAATACCTTATAATATATCGTAATATGCAGTCTACCATTGAAAATACATTATAAAATAATGTAATATGTAGTCTGTCATTGAAAATACCTTATAATATAACGCAATATGCAGTGTATCATTGAAAATACCTTATAAGATAACGTAATATACTGTGTATCTTTGAAATTACCTTATAATATAACGTAATATGCAGTAAATCATTGAAAATAACTTATAATATAACGTAATATGCAGTGTATCATTGAAAATACATTATAATATAACGTAATATGCAGTGTATCATTGAAAATACCTTATAATATATCGTAATTTGTAGTCTATCATTGAAAATACCCTAGAATATATGGTAATTCTAGTCTATCAATGAAAATACCTTATAATATAACGTAATATGCAGTGTATCATTGAAAATACCTTATAATATATCGTAATTTGTAGTGTGTCATTGAAAATACCTTATAATATAACGTAATATGCAGTGTATCATTGAAAATACCTTATACTATAACGTAATATGCAGTGTATCATTGAAAATACCTTCCCATAAAACGTAATATGCAGTGTATCATTGAAAATACCTTATAATATATGGTAATTCTAGTCTGTCAATGGAAATACCTTATAATATAACGTAATATGCAGTGTACCATTGAAAATACCTTAGAATATATCGTAATTTGTAGTGTATCATTGAAAATACCTTATAATCTAACGTAATATGCAGTGTATCATTGAAAATACCTTATAATATAACGTAATATGCAGTGTATCATTGAAAATACCTTCCCATATAACGTAATATGCAGTGTATCATTGAAAATACCTTATAATATATGGTAATTCTAGTCTGTCAATGGAAATACCTTATAATATAACGTAATATGCAGTGTACCATTGAAAATACCTTAGAATATATCGTAATTTGTAGTGTATCATTGAAAATACCTTATAATCTAACGTAATATGCAGTGTATCATTGAAAATACCTTATAATATAACGTAATATGCAGTGTATCATTGAAAATACCTTCCCATATAACGTAATATGCAGTGTATCATTGAAAATACCTTATAATATATCGTAATTTGTAGTGTATCAATGAAAAACCTTCTCATATAACGTAATATGCAGTGTATCATTGAAAATACCTTATAATATATCGTTATTTGTAGTGTATCTTTGAAAATACCTTATAATATAACGTAATATGCAGTGTATCATTGAAAATACCTTATAATATATAGTAGTTTATCATTGAAAATACCTTATAATATAACTTAATATGCAGTGTATCATTGAAAATACCTTATGATATAACGTAATATGCAGTGTATCATTGAAAATACCTTATAATATAACGTAATATGCAGTGTATCATTGAAAATACCTTATACTATAACGTAATATGCAGTGTATCATTGAAAATACCTTATAATATATCGTAATTTGTAGTGTATCATTGAAAATACCTTATAATATAACGTAATATGCAGTGTATCATTGAAAATACCTTATACTATAACGTAATATGCAGTGTATCATTGAAAATACCTTCCCATATAACGTAATATGCAGTGTATCATTGAAAATACCTTATAATATATCGTTATTTGTAGTGTATCTTTGAAAATACCTTATAATATAACGTAATATGCAGTGTATCATTGAAAATACCTTATAATATATACTAGTTTATCATTGAAAATACCTTATAATATAACGTAATTTGTAGTGTATCAATGAAAATACCTTCTCATATAACGTAATATGCAGTGTATCATTGAAAATACTTTATAATATATCGTTATTTGTAGTGTATCTTTGAAAATACCTTATAATATAACGTAATATGCAGTGTATCATTGAAAATACCTTATAATATATAGTAGTTTATCATTGAAAATACCTTATATATAACTTAATATGCAGTGTATCATTGAAAATACCTTATGATATAACGTAATATGCAGTGTATCATTGAAAATACCTTTGAATATATGGTAATTCTTGTCTATCAATGAAAATACCTTCCCATATAACGTAATATGCAGTGTATCAATGAAAATACCTTATAATATAACGTAATATGCAGTGTATCATTGAAAATACCTTATAATATAACGTAATATGCAGTGTATCATTGAAAATACCTTATAATATATAGTAGTTTATCATTGAAAATACCTTATAATATAACGTAATATGCTGTGTATCATTGAAAATACCTTATAATATATCGTAATTTGTAGTGTATCAATGAAAAAAACTTATAATATAACGTAATATGCAGTGTATCATTGAAAATACCTTATAATATATCGTAATTTGTAGTGTATCATTGAAAATACCTTATAGTAGAACGTAATATGCAGTGCATCATTGAAAAAAACCTTATAATATAACGTAATATGCAGTGTATCATTGAAAATACCTTATAATATAACGTAATATGCAGTGTATCATTGAAAATACCTTATAATACATCGTAATTTGTAGTGTATCATTGAAAATACCTTAGAATATATGGTAATTCTAGTCTATCAATGAAAATACCTTATAATATAACGTAATATGCAGGGTATCATTGAAAATACCTTATAATATATCGTAATTTGTAGTGTATCATTGAAAATACCTTAGAATATATGGTAATTCTAGTCTATCAATGAAAATACCTTATAATATAACGTAATATGCAGTGTATCATTGAAAATACCTTATAATATAACGTAATATGCAGTGTATCATTGAAAATACCTTATAATATAACGTAATATGCAGTGTATCATTGAAAATACCTTATAATATAACGTAATATGCGGTGTATCATTGAAAATACCTTATAATATAACGTAATATGCAGTCTACCATTGAAAATACATTATAAAATAATGTAATATGCAGTCTGTCATTGAAAATACCTTATAATATAACGTAATATGCAGTCTACCATTGAAAATACATTATAAAATAATGTAATATGAAGTCTGTCATTGAAAATACTTTATAATATAACGTAATATGCAGTGTACCATTGAAAATACCTTATAATATAACGTAATATGCAGTGTATCGTTGAAAATACCTTATAATATATCGTAATATGCAGTCTACCATTGAAAATACATTATAAAATAATGTAATATGTAGTCTGTCATTGAAAATACCTTATAATATAACGCAATATGCAGTGTATCATTGAAAATACCTTATAAGATAACGTAATATACTGTGTATCTTTGAAATTACCTTATAATATAACGTAATATGCAGTGTATCATTGAAAATACCTTATAATATAACGTAATATGCAGTGTATCATTGAAAATACCTTATAATATAACGTAATATGCAGTGTATCGTTGAAAATACCTTATAATATATCGTAATATGCAGTCAACCATTGAAAATACATTATAAAATAATGTAATATGTAGTCTGTCATTGAAAATACCTTATAATATAACGCAATATGCAGTGTATCATTGAAAATACCTTATAAGATAACGTAATATACTGTGTATCTTTGAAAATACCTTATAATATATCGTAATATGCAGT
>CAKAJI010000426.1:0-39468 GCA_916610255.1 Lasioglossum lativentre
GTAGTTTATCATTGAAAATACCTTATGATATAACGTAATATGCAGTGTATCATTGAAAATACCTTATAATATAACGTAATATACAGTGTATCATTGAAAATACCTTATAACATATCGTAATATGCAGTGTATCATTGAAAATACCTTATAATATAACATTATATGCAGTGTATCATTGAAAATACCATGTAATATAACGTAATATGCCGTGTATCATTGAAAATACCTTATAATATATCGTAATTTGTAGTGTATCTTTGAAAATAAATTATAATATAACGTAATATGCAGTGTATCATTGAAAATACCTTATAATATAACGTAATATGCAGTGTATCATAGAAAATACCATGTAATATCACGTAATATACAGTGTATCATTGAAAATAGCTTATAATATAACGTAATATGCAGTGTATCATTGAAAATACCTTATAATATAACGTAATATGCAGTGTATCATTGAAAATACCTTATAATATAACGTAATATGCAGTGTATCAATGAAAATACCATGTAATATAACGTAATATGCAGTGTATCATTGAAAATACCTTATAATATAACGTAATATGCAGTATATCATAGAAAATACCATGTAATATAACGTAATATACAGTGTATCATTGAAAATACCTTATAATATAACGTAATATGCAGTGTATCCTTGAAAATACCTTCTAATATATCGTTGTTTATCATTGAAAATACCTTATAATATAACGTAATATGCAGTGTATCATTGAAAATACCTTATAATATAACGTAATATGCAGTGTATCATTGAAAATACCATATAATATAACGTAATATGCAGTGTATCATTGAAAATACCTTATAATATAACGTAATATGCAGTGTATCATTGAAAATACCTTATAATATAACGTAATATGCAGTATATCATAGAAAATACCATGTAATATACAGTGTATCATTGAAAATAGCTTATAATATAACGTAATATGCAGTGTATCATTGAAAATACCTTATAATATAACGTAATATGCAGTGTATCATTGAAAATACCTTATAATATAACGTAATATGCAGTGTATCAATGAAAATACCATGTAATATAACGTAATATGCAGTGTATAATTGAAAATACCTTATAATATTACGTCATTTGTAGTGTATCTTTGAAAATACCTTATAATATAACGTAATATGCAGTGTATCATTGAAAATACCTTATAATATAACGTAATATGCAGTGTATCATAGAAAATACCATGTAATATCACGTAATATACAGTGTATCATTGAAAATAGCTTATAATATAACGTAATATGCAGTGTATCATTGAAAATACCTTATAATATAACGTAATATGCAGTGTATCATTGAAAATACCTTATAATATAACGTAATATGCAGTATATCATAGAAAATACCATGTAATATACAGTGTATCATTGAAAATACCTTATAATATAACGTAATATGCAGTGTATCAATGAAAATACCATATAATATAACGTAATATGCTGTGTATCATTGAAAATACCTTACGATATAACGTAATATGCAGTGTATCATTGAAAATACCTTATATCATATCGTAATATGCAGTGTATCATTGAAAATACCTTATAATATAACGTAATATGCAGTGTATCATAGAAAATACCATGTAATATAACGTAATATACAGTGTATCATTGAAAATACCTTATAATATAACGTAATATGCAGTGTATCATTGAAAATACCTTCTAATATATCGTAGTTTATCATTGAAAATACCTTATAATATAACGTAATATGCAGTGTATCATTGAAAATACCTTCTAATATATCGTAGTTTATCATTGAAAATACCTTATAATATAACGTAATATGCAGTGTATCATTGAAAATACCTTATAATATAACGTAATATACAGTGTATCATTGAAAATACCTTATAACATATCGTAATATGCAGTGTATCATTGAAAATACCTTATAATATAACGTTATATGCAGTGTATCATTGAAAATACCATGTAATATAACGTAATATGCAGTGTATCTTTGAAAATACCTTATAATATAACGTAATATGCAGTGTATCATTGAAAATACCTTATAATATAACGTAATATGCAGTGTATCATAGAAAATACCATGTAATATCACGTAATATACAGTGTATCATTGAAAATAGCTTATAATATAACGTAATATGCAGTGTATCATTGAAAATACCTTATAATATAACGTAATATGCAGTGTATCATTGAAAATACCTTATAATATAACGTAATATGCAGTGTATCAATGAAAATACCATGTAATATAACGTAATATGCAGTGTATAATTGAAAATACCTTATAATATTACGTAATTTGTAGTGTATCTTTGAAAATACCTTATAATATAACGTAATATACAGTGTATCATTGAAAATACCTTATAACATATCGTAATATGCAGTGCATCATTGAAAATACCTTATAATATAACGTAATATGCAGTGTATCATTGAAAATACCTTATAATATAACGTAACATGCAGTGTATCATTGAAAATACCTTATAATATAACGTAATATGCAGTGTATCATTGAAAATACATTATAATATAGCGTAATATGCAGTGTATCATTGAAAATACCTTATAATATAACGTAATATGCAGTGTATCATTGAATATACCTTATAATATAACGTAATATGCAGTGTATCATTGAAAATACCTTATAATATAACGTAATATGCAGTATATCATAGAAAATACCATGTAATATACAGTGTATCATTGAAAATACCTTCTAATATATCGTAGTGTATCATTGAAAATACCTTATAATATAACGTAATATGCCGTGTATCATTGAATATACCTTATAATATAGCGTAATATGCAGTGTATCATTGAAAATACCTTATAACATATCGTAATTTGTAGTGTATCTTTGAAAATACCTTATAATATAACGTAATATGCAGTGTATCATTGAAAATACCTTATAATATAACGTAATATGCAGTGTATCATAGAAAATACCATGTAATATCACGTAATATACAGTGTATCATTGAAAATAGCTTATAATATAACGTAATATGCAGTGTATCATTGAAAATACCTTATAATATAACGTAATATGCAGTGTATCATTGAAAATACCTTATAATATAACGTAATATGCAGTGTATCAATGAAAATACCATGTAATATAACGTAATATGCAGTGTATCATTGAAAATACCTTATAATATAACGTAATATGCAGTATATCATAGAAAATACCATGTAATATAACGTAATATACAGTGTATCATTGAAAATACCTTATAACATATCGTAATATGCAGTGCATCATTGAAAATACCTTACGATATAACGTAATATGCAGTGTATCATTGAAAATACCTTATATCATATCGTAATATGCAGTGTATCATTGAAAATACCTTATAATATAACGTAATATGCAGTGTATCATAGAAAATACCATGTAATATAACGTAATATACAGTGTATCATTGAAAATACCTTATAATATAACGTAATATGCAGTGTATCATTGAAAATACCTTCTAATATATCGTAGTTTATCATTGAAAATACCTTATAATATAACGTAATATGCAGTGTATCATTGAAAATACCTTCTAATATATCGTAGTTTATCATTGAAAATACCTTATAATATAACGTAATATGCAGTGTATCATTGAAAATACCTTATAATATAACGTAATATACAGTGTATCATTGAAAATACCTTATAACATATCGTAATATGCAGTGTATCATTGAAAATACCTTATAATATAACGTAAGATGCAGTGTATCATTGAAAATACCTTATAATATAACGTAATATGCAGTGTATCAATGAAAATACCTTATAATATAACGTAATATGCAGTGTATCATTGAAAATACCTTATAATATAACGTAAAATGCAGTATATCATAGAAATTACCATGTAATATAACGTAATATACAGTGTATCATTGAAAATACCTTATAATATAACGTAATATGCAGTGTATCATTGAAAATACCTTCTAATATATCGTTGTTTATCATTGAAAATACCTTATAATATAACGTAATATGCAGTGTATCATTGAAAATACCTTCTAATATATCGTAGTTTATCATTGAAAATACCTTATAATATAACGTAATATGCAGTGTATCATTGAAAATACCATATAATATAACGTAATATGCAGTGTATCATTGAAAATACCTTATAATATAACGTAATATGCAGTATATCATAGAAAATACCATGTAATATACAGTGTATCATTGAAAATACCTTATAATATAACGTAATATGCAGTGTATCATTGAAAATACCTTATAATATAACGTAATATGCAGTATATCATAGAAAATACCATGTAATATACAGTGTATCATTGAAAATACCTTATAATATAACGTAATATGCAGTGTATCAATGAAAATACCATATAATATAACGTAATATGCTGTGTATCATTGAAAATACCTTACGATATAACGTAATATGCAGTGTATCATTGAAAATACCTTATATCATATCGTAATATGCAGTGTATCATTGAAAATACCTTATAATATAACGTAATATGCAGTGTATCATAGAAAATACCATGTAATATAACGTAATATACAGTGTATCATTGAAAATACCTTATAATATAACGTAATATGCAGTGTATCATTGAAAATACCTTCTAATATATCGTAGTTTATCATTGAAAATACCTTATGATATAACGTAATATGCAGTGTATCATTGAAAATACCTTATAATATAACGTAATATACAGTGTATCATTGAAAATACCTTATAACATATCGTAATATGCAGTGTATCATTGAAAATACCTTATAATATAACATTATATGCAGTGTATCATTGAAAATACCATGTAATATAACGTAATATGCAGTGTATCATTGAAAATACCTTATAATATATCGTAATTTGTAGTGTATCAATGAAAATACCATGTAATATAACGTAATATGCAGTGTATAATTGAAAATACCTTATAATATTACGTCATTTGTAGTGTATCTTTGAAAATACCTTATAATATAACGTAATATGCAGTGTATCATTGAAAATACCTTATAATATAACGTAATATGCAGTGTATCATAGAAAATACCATGTAATATCACGTAATATACAGTGTATCATTGAAAATAGCTTATAATATAACGTAATATGCAGTGTATCATTGAAAATACCTTATAATATAACGTAATATGCAGTGTATCATTGAAAATACCTTATAATATAACGTAATATGCAGTATATCATAGAAAATACCATGTAATATACAGTGTATCATTGAAAATACCTTATAATATAACGTAATATGCAGTGTATCAATGAAAATACCATATAATATAACGTAATATGCTGTGTATCATTGAAAATACCTTACGATATAACGTAATATGCAGTGTATCATTGAAAATACCTTATATCATATCGTAATATGCAGTGTATCATTGAAAATACCTTATAATATAACGTAATTTGCAGTGTATCATAGAAAATACCATGTAATATAACGTAATATACAGTGTATCATTGAAAATACCTTATAATATAACGTAATATGCAGTGTATCATTGAAAATACCTTCTAATATATCGTAGTTTATCATTGAAAATACCTTATAATATAACGTAATATGCAGTGTATCATTGAAAATACCTTCTAATATATCGTAGTTTATCATTGAAAATACCTTATAATATAACGTAATATGCAGTGTATCATTGAAAATACCTTATAATATAACGTAATATACAGTGTATCATTGAAAATACCTTATAACATATCGTAATATGCAGTGTATCATTGAAAATACCTTATAATATAACGTTATATGCAGTGTATCATTGAAAATACCATGTAATATAACGTAATATGCAGTGTATCATTGAAAATACCTTATAACATATCGTAATTTGTAGTGTATCTTTGAAAATACCTTATAATATAACGTAATATGCAGTGTATCATTGAAAATACCTTATAATATAACGTAATATGCAGTGTATCGTAGAAAATACCATGTAATATCACGTAATATACAGTGTATCATTGAAAATAGCTTATAATATAACGTAATATGCAGTGTATCATTGAAAATACCTTATAATATAACGTAATATGCAGTGTATCATTGAAAATACCTTATAATATAACGTAATATGCAGTGTATCAATGAAAATACCATGTAATATAACGTAATATGCAGTGTATCATTGAAAATACCTTATAATATTACGTAATTTGTAGTGTATCTTTGAAAATACCTTATAATATAACGTAATATACAGTGTATCATTGAAAATACCTTATAACATATCGTAATATGCAGTGCATCATTGAAAATACCTTATAATATAACGTAATATGCAGTGTATCATTGAAAATACCTTATAATATAACGTAACATGCAGTGTATCATTGAAAATACCTTATAATATAACGTAATATGCAGTGTATCATTGAAAATACATTATAATATAGCGTAATATGCAGTGTATCATTGAAAATACCTTATAATATAACGTAATATGCAGTGTATCATTGAATATACCATGTAATATAACGTAATATACAGTGTATCATTGAAAATACCTTATAATATAACGTAATATGCAGTGTATCATTGAAAATACCTTCTAATATAACGTAAAATGCAGTATATCATAGAAATTACCATGTAATATAACGTAATATACAGTGTATCATTGAAAATACCTTATAATATAACGTAATATGCAGTGTATCATTGAAAATACCTTCTAATATATCGTTGTTTATCATTGAAAATACCTTATAATATAACGTAATATGCAGTGTATCATTGAAAATACCTTCTAATATATCGTAGTTTATCATTGAAAATACCTTATAATATAACGTAATATGCAGTGTATCATTGAAAATACCATATAATATAACGTAATATGCAGTGTATCATTGAAAATACCTTATAATATAACGTAATATGCAGTATATCATAGAAAATACCATGTAATATACAGTGTATCATTGAAAATACCTTATAATATAACGTAATATGCAGTGTATCATTGAAAATACCTTATAATATAACGTAATATGCAGTATATCATAGAAAATACCATGTAATATACAGTGTATCATTGAAAATACCTTATAATATAACGTAATATGCAGTGTATCAATGAAAATACCATATAATATAACGTAATATGCTGTGTATCATTGAAAATACCTTACGATATAACGTAATATGCAGTGTATCATTGAAAATACCTTATATCATATCGTAATATGCAGTGTATCATTGAAAATACCTTATAATATAACGTAATATGCAGTGTATCATAGAAAATACCATGTAATATAACGTAATATACAGTGTATCATTGAAAATACCTTATAATATAACGTAATATGCAGTGTATCATTGAAAATACCTTCTAATATATCGTAGTTTATCATTGAAAATACCTTATGATATAACGTAATATGCAGTGTATCATTGAAAATACCTTATAATATAACGTAATATACAGTGTATCATTGAAAATACCTTATAACATATCGTAATATGCAGTGTATCATTGAAAATACCTTATAATATAACATTATATGCAGTGTATCATTGAAAATACCATGTAATATAACGTAATATGCAGTGTATCATTGAAAATACCTTATAATATATCGTAATTTGTAGTGTATCATTGAAAATACCATGTAATATAACGTAATATGCAGTGTATAATTGAAAATACCTTATAATATTACGTCATTTGTAGTGTATCTTTGAAAATACCTTATAATATAACGTAATATGCAGTGTATCATTGAAAATACCTTATAATATAACGTAATATGCAGTGTATCATAGAAAATACCATGTAATATCACGTAATATACAGTGTATCATTGAAAATAGCTTATAATATAACGTAATATGCAGTGTATCATTGAAAATACCTTATAATATAACGTAATATGCAGTGTATCATTGAAAATACCTTATAATATAACGTAATATGCAGTATATCATAGAAAATACCATGTAATATACAGTGTATCATTGAAAATACCTTATAATATAACGTAATATGCAGTGTATCAATGAAAATACCATATAATATAACGTAATATGCTGTGTATCATTGAAAATACCTTACGATATAACGTAATATGCAGTGTATCATTGAAAATACCTTATATCATATCGTAATATGCAGTGTATCATTGAAAATACCTTATAATATAACGTAATATGCAGTGTATCATAGAAAATACCATGTAATATAACGTAATATACAGTGTATCATTGAAAATACCTTATAATATAACGTAATATGCAGTGTATCATTGAAAATACCTTCTAATATATCGTAGTTTATCATTGAAAATACCTTATAATATAACGTAATATGCAGTGTATCATTGAAAATACCTTCTAATATATCGTAGTTTATCATTGAAAATACCTTATAATATAACGTAATATGCAGTGTATCATTGAAAATACCTTATAATATAACGTAATATACAGTGTATCATTGAAAATACCATGTAATATAACGTAATATGCAGTGTATCATTGAAAATACCTTATAACATATCGTAATTTGTAGTGTATCTTTGAAAATACCTTATAATATAACGTAATATGCAGTGTATCATTGAAAATACCTTATAATATAACGTAATATGCAGTGTATCGTAGAAAATACCATGTAATATCACGTAATATACAGTGTATCATTGAAAATAGCTTATAATATAACGTAATATGCAGTGTATCATTGAAAATACCTTATAATATAACGTAATATGCAGTGTATCATTGAAAATACCTTATAATATAACGTAATATGCAGTGTATCAATGAAAATACCATGTAATATAACGTAATATGCAGTGTATAATTGAAAATACCTTATAATATTACGTAATTTGTAGTGTATCTTTGAAAATACCTTATAATATAACGTAATATACAGTGTATCATTGAAAATACCTTATAACATATCGTAATATGCAGTGCATCATTGAAAATACCTTATAATATAACGTAATATGCAGTGTATCATTGAAAATACCTTATAATATAACGTAACATGCAGTGTATCATTGAAAATACCTTATAATATAACGTAATATGCAGTGTATCATTGAAAATACATTATAATATAGCGTAATATGCAGTGTATCATTGAAAATACCTTATAATATAACGTAATATGCAGTGTATCATTGAATATACCTTATAATATAACGTAATATGCAGTGTATCATTGAAAATACCTTATAATATAACGTAATATGCAGTATATCATAGAAAATACCATGTAATATACAGTGTATCATTGAAAATACCTTCTAATATATCGTAGTGTATCATTGAAAATACCTTATAATATAACGTAATATGCAGTGTATCATTGAAAATACCTTATAATATAGCGTAATATGCAGTGTATCATTGAAAATACCTTATAATATAACGTAATATGCAGTATATCATAGAAAATACCATGTAATATAACGTAATATACAGTGTATCATTGAAAATACCTTATAATACAACGTAATATGCAGTGTATCATTGAAAATACCTTATAATATAACGTAATATGCAGTGTATCATTGAAAATACCTTATAATATAACGTAATATGCAGTATATCATAGAAAATACCATGTAATATACAGTGTATCATTGAAAATACCTTATAATATAACGTAATATGCAGTGTATCAATGAAAATACCATATAATATAACGTAATATGCTGTGTATCATTGAAAATACCTTACGATATAACGTAATATGCAGTGTATCATTGAAAATACCTTATATCATATCGTAATATGCAGTGTATCATTGAAAATACCTTATAATATAACGTAATATGCAGTGTATCATAGAAAATACCATGTAATATAACGTAATATACAGTGTATCATTGAAAATACCTTATAATATAACGTAATATGCAGTGTATCATTGAAAATACCTTCTAATATATCGTAATTTATCATTGAAAATACCTTATAATATAACGTAATATGCAGTGTATCATTGAAAATACCTTATAATATAACGTAATATACAGTGTATCATTGAAAATACCTTATAACATATCGTAATATGCAGTGTATCATTGAAAATACCTTATAATATAACGTTATATGCAGTGTATCATTGAAAATACCATGTAATATAACGTAATATGCAGTGTATCATTGAAAATACCTTATAACATATCGTAATTTGTAGTGTATCATTGAAAATACCTTATAATATAACGTAACATGCAGTGTATCATTGAAAATACCTTATAATATAACGTAATATGCAGTGTATCATTGAAAATACCTTATAATATAACGTAATATGCAGTGTATCATTGAAAATACATTATAATATAGCGTAATATGCAGTGTATCATTGAAAATACCTTATAATATAACGTAATATGCAGTGTATCATTGAATATACCTTATAATATAACGTAATATGCAGTGTATCATTGAAAATACCTTATAATATAACGTAATATGCAGTATATCATAGAAAATACCATGTAATATACAGTGTATCATTGAAAATACCTTCTAATATATCGTAGTGTATCATTGAAAATACCTTATAATATAACGTAATATGCAGTGTATCATTGAATATACCTTATAATATAGCGTAATATGCAGTGTATCATTGAAAATACCTTATAACATATCGTAATTTGTAGTGTATCTTTGAAAATACCTTATAATATAACGTAATATGCAGTGTATCATTGAAAATACCTTATAATATAACGTAATATGCAGTGTATCATAGAAAATACCATGTAATATCACGTAATATACAGTGTATCATTGAAAATAGCTTATAATATAACGTAATATGCAGTGTATCATTGAAAATACCTTATAATATAACGTAATATGCAGTGTATCATTGAAAATACCTTATAATATAACGTAATATGCAGTGTATCAATGAAAATACCATGTAATATAACGTAATATGCAGTGTATCATTGAAAATACCTTATAATATAACGTAATATGCAGTATATCATAGAAAATACCATGTAATATAACGTAATATACAGTGTATCATTGAAAATACCTTATAATACAACGTAATATGCAGTGTATCATTGAAAATACCTTATAATATAACGTAATATGCAGTGTATCATTGAAAATACCTTATAATATAACGTAATATGCAGTATATCATAGAAAATACCATGTAATATACAGTGTATCATTGAAAATACCTTATAATATAACGTAATATGCAGTGTATCAATGAAAATACCATATAATATAACGTAATATGCTGTGTATCATTGAAAATACCTTACGATATAACGTAATATGCAGTGTATCATTGAAAATACCTTATATCATATCGTAATATGCAGTGTATCATTGAAAATACCTTATAATATAACGTAATATGCAGTGTATCATAGAAAATACCATGTAATATAACGTAATATACAGTGTATCATTGAAAATACCTTATAATATAACGTAATATGCAGTGTATCATTGAAAATACCTTCTAATATATCGTAGTTTATCATTGAAAATACCTTATAATATAACGTAATATGCAGTGTATCATTGAAAATACCTTCTAATATATCGTAATTTATCATTGAAAATACCTTATAATATAACGTAATATGCAGTGTATCATTGAAAATACATTATAATATAACGTAATATACAGTGTATCATTGAAAATACCTTATAACATATCGTAATATGCAGTGTATCATTGAAAATACCTTATAATATAACGTTATATGCAGTGTATCATTGAAAATACCATGTAATATAACGTAATATGCAGTGTATCATTGAAAATACCTTATAACATATCGTAATTTGTAGTGTATCATTGAAAATACCTTATAATATAACGTAACATGCAGTGTATCATTGAAAATACCTTATAATATAACGTAATATGCAGTGTATCATTGAAAATACATTATAATATAGCGTAATATGCAGTGTATCAGTGAAAATACCATGTAATATAACGTAATATGCAGTGTATAATTGAAAATACCTTATAATATTACGTAATTTGTAGTGTATCTTTGAAAATACCTTATAATATAACGTAATATAGAGTGTATCATTGAAAATACCTTATAACATATCGTAATATGCAGTGCATCATTGAAAATACCTTATAATATAACGTAATATGCAGTGTATCATTGAAAATACCTTATAATATAACGTAACATGCAGTGTATCATTGAAAATACCTTATAATATAACGTAATATGCAGTGTATCATTGAAAATACATTATAATATAGCGTAATATGCAGTGTATCATTGAAAATACCTTATAATATAACGTAATATGCAGTGTATCATTGAATATACCTTATAATATAACGTAATATGCAGTGTATCATAGAAAATACCATGTAATATAACGTAATATGCAGTGTATCATTGAAAATACCTTATAACATATCCTAATATGCAGTGTATCTTAGAAAATACCTTATAATATAACGTAATATGCAGTGTATCATTGAAAATACCTTATAATATAACGTAACATGCAGTGTATCATTGAAAATACCTTATAATATAACGTAATATGCAGTGTATCATTGAAAATACATTATAATATAGCGTAATATACAGTGTATCATTGAAAATACCTTATAATATAACGTAATATGCAGTGTATCATTGAATATACCTTATAATATAACGTAATATGCAGTGTATCATAGAAAATACCATGTAATATAACGTAATATGCAGTGTATCATTGAAAATACCTTATAATATAACGTAATATGCAGTGTATCATTGAAAATACCTTATAATATAACGTAATATGCAGTATATCATAGAAAATACCATGTAATATACAGTGTATCATTGAAAATACCTTATAATATAACGTAATATGCAGTGTATCAATGAAAATACCATATAATATAACGTAATATGCTGTGTATCATTGAAAATACCTTACGATATAACGTAATATGCAGTGTATCATTGAAAATACCTTATATCATATCGTAATATGCAGTGTATCATTGAAAATACCTTATAATATAACGTAATATGCAGTGTATCATAGAAAATACCATGTAATATAACGTAATATACAGTGTATCATTGAAAATACCTTATAATATAAGGTAGTTTATCATTGAAAATACCTTATAATATAACGTAATATGCAGTGTATCAATGAAAATACCTTCTAATATATCGTAGTTTATCATTGAAAATACCTTATAATATAACGTAATATGCAGTGTATCATTGAAAATACCTTCTAATATATCGTAGTTTATCATTGAAAATACCTTATAATATAACGTAATATGCAGTGTATCATTGAAAATACCTTATAATATAACGTAATATACAGTGTATCATTGAAAATACCTTATAACATATCGTAATATGCAGTGTATCATTGAAAATACCTTATAATATAACGTTATATGCAGTGTATCATTGAAAATACCTTATAATATAACGTAATATGCAGTGTATCATTGAATATACCTTATAATATAACGTAATATGCAGTGTATCATAGAAAATACCATGTAATATAACGTAATATGCAGTGTATCATTGAAAATACCTTATAATATAACGTAATATGCAGTGTATCATTGAAAATACCTTATAATATAACGTAATATGCAGTATATCATAGAAAATACCATGTAATATACAGTGTATCATTGAAAATACCTTATAATATAACGTAATATGCAGTGTATCAATGAAAATACCATATAATATAACGTAATATGCTGTGTATCATTGAAAATACCTTACGATATAACGTAATATGCAGTGTATCATTGAAAATACCTTATATCATATCGTAATATGCAGTGTATCATTGAAAATACCTTATAATATAACGTAATATGCAGTGTATCATAGAAAATACCATGTAATATAACGTAATATACAGTGTATCATTGAAAATACCTTATAATATAACGTAGTTTATCATTGAAAATACCTTATAATATAACGTAATATGCAGTGTATCATTGAAAATACCTTCTAATATATCGTAGTTTATCATTGAAAATACCTTATAATATAACGTAATATGCAGTGTATCATTGAAAATACCTTCTAATATATCGTAGTTTATCATTGAAAATACCTTATAATATAACGTAATATGCAGTGTATCATTGAAAATACCTTATAATATAACGTAATATACAGTGTATCATTGAAAATACCTTATAACATATCGTAATATGCAGTGTATCATTGAAAATACCTTATAATATAACGTTATATGCAGTGTATCATTGAAAATACCATGTAATATAACGTAATATGCAGTGTATCATTGAAAATACCTTATAACATATCGTAATTTGTAGTGTATCTTTGAAAATACCTTATAATATAACGTAATATGCAGTGTATCATTGAAAATACCTTATAATATAACGTAATATGCAGTGTATCATAGAAAATACCATGTAATATCACGTAATATACAGTGTATCATTGAAAATAGCTTATAATATAACGTAATATGCAGTGTATCATTGAAAATACCTTATAATATAACGTAATATGCAGTGTATCATTGAAAATACCTTATAATATTACGTAATTTGTAGTGTATCTTTGAAAATACCTTATAATATAACGTAATATACAGTGTATCATTGAAAATACCTTATAACATATCGTAATATGCAGTGCATCATTGAAAATACCTTATAATATAACGTAATATGCAGTGTATCATTGAAAATACCTTATAATATAACGTAACATGCAGTGTATCATTGAAAATACCTTATAATATAACGTAATATGCAGTGTATCATTGAAAATACATTATAATATAGCGTAATATGCAGTGTATCATTGAAAATACCTTATAATATAACGTAATATGCAGTGTATCATTGAATATACCTTATAATATAACGTAATATGCAGTGTATCATAGAAAATACCATGTAATATAACGTAATATGCAGTGTATCATTGAAAATACCTTATAACATATCCTAATATGCAGTGTATCTTAGAAAATACCTTATAATATAACGTAATATGCAGTGTATCATTGAAAATACCTTATAATATAACGTAACATGCAGTGTATCATTGAAAATACCTTATAATATAACGTAATATGCAGTGTATCATTGAAAATACATTATAATATAGCGTAATATACAGTGTAACATTGAAAATACCTTATAATATAACGTAATATGCAGTGTATCATTGAATATACCTTATAATATAACGTAATATGCAGTGTATCATAGAAAATACCATGTAATATAACGTAATATGCAGTGTATCATTGAAAATACCTTATAATATAACGTAATATGCAGTGTATCATTGAATATACCTTATAATATAACGTAATATGCAGTGTATCATTGAAAATACCATATAATATAACGTAATATGCAGTGTATCATTGAAAATACCTTGCGATATAACGTAATATGCAGTGTATCATTGAAAATACGTTATATCATATCGTAATATGCAGTGTATCATTGAAAATACCTTATAATATAACGTAATATGCAGTGTATCATAGAAAATACCTTATAATATAACGTAATATGCAGTGTATCATTGAAAATACCTTATAATATAACGTAATATGCAGTATATCAATGAAAATACCATGTAATATAACGTAATATGCAGTGTATCATTGGAAATACCTTATAATATAACGTAATATGCAGTATATCATAGAAAATACCATGTAATATAACGTAATATACAGTGTATCATTGAAAATACCTTATAATATAACGTAATATGCAGTGTATCCTTGAAAATACCTTCTAATATATCGTTGTTTATCATTGAAAATACCTTATAATATAACGTAATATGCAGTGTATCATTGAAAATACCTTATAATATAACGTAATATACAGTGTATCATTGAAAATACCTTATAACATATCGTAATATGCAGTGTATCATTGAAAATACCTTATAATATAACGTTGTATGCAGTGTATCATTGAAAATACCATGTAATATAACGTAATATGCAGTGTATCATTGAAAATACCTTATAACATATCGTAATTTGTAGTGTATCTTTGAAAATACCTTATAATATAACGTAATATGCAGTGTATCATTGAAAATACCTTCTAATATATCGTAGTTTATCATTGAAAATACCTTATAATATAACGTAATATGCAGTGTATCATTGAAAATACCTTCTAATATATCGTAGTTTATCATTGAAAATACCTTATAATATAACGTAATATGCAGTGTATCATTGAAAATACCTTATAATATAACGTAATATACAGTGTATCATTGAAAATACCTTATAACATATCGTAATATGCAGTGTATCATTGAAAATACCTTATAATATAACGTTATATGCAGTGTATCATTGAAAATACCATGTAATGTAACGTAATATGCAGTGTATCATTGAAAATACCTTATAACATATCGTAATTTGTAGTGTATCTTTGAAAATACCTTATAATATAACGTAATATGCAGTGTATCATTGAAAATACATTATAATATAGCGTAATATACAGTGTATCATTGAAAATACCTTATAATATAACGTAATATGCAGTGTATCATTGAAAATACCATATAATATAACGTAATATGCAGTGTATCATTGAAAATACCTTACGATATAACGTAATATGCAGTGTATCATTGAAAATACCTTATATCATATCGTAATATGCAGTGTATCATTGAAAATACCTTATAATATAACGTAATATGCAGTGTATCATAGAAAATACCTTATAATATAACGTAATATGCAGTATATCAATGAAAATACCATGTAATATAACGTAATATGCAGTGTATCATTGAAAATACCTTATAATATAACGTAATATGCAGTATATCATAGAAAATACCATGTAATATAACGTAATATACAGTGTATCATTGAAAATACCTTATAATATAACGTAATATGCAGTGTATCATTGAAAATACCTTATAATATAACGTAATATGCAGTGTATCATAGAAAATACCTTATAATATAACGTAATATGCAGTGTATCATTGAAAATACCTTATAATATAACGTAATATGCAGTGTATCATTGAAAATACCATATAATATAACGTAATATGCAGTGTATCATTGAAAATACCTTACGATATAACGTAATATGCAGTGTATCATTGAAAATACCTTATATCATATCGTAATATGCAGTGTATCATTGAAAATACCTTATAATATAACGTAATATGCAGTGTATCATAGAAAATACCTTATAATATAACGTAATATGCAGTGTATCATTGAAAATACCTTATAATATAACGTAATATGCAGTATATCATAGAAAATACCATGTAATATACAGTGTATCATTGAAAATACCTTATATCATATCGTAATATGCAGTGTATCATTGAAAATACCTTATAATATAACGTAATATGCAGTGTATAATAGAAAATACCATGTAATATAACGTAATATACAGTGTATCATTGAAAATACCTTATAATATAACGTAATATGCAGTGTATCATTGAAAATACCTTCTAATATATCGTAGTTTATCATTGAAAATACCTTATAATATAACGTAATATGCAGTGTATCATTGAAAATACCTTATAATATAACGTAAAATGCAGTGTATCATTGAAAATACCTTGCGATATAACGTAATATGCAGTGTATCATTGAAAATACGTTATATCATATCGTAATATGCAGTGTATCATTGAAAATACCTTATAATATAACGTAATATGCAGTGTATCATAGAAAATACCTTATAATATAACGTAATATGCAGTGTATCATTGAAAATACCTTATAATATAACGTAATATGCAGTGTATCATTGAAAATACCATATAATATAACGTAATATGCAGTGTATCATTGAAAATACCTTACGATATAACGTAATATGCAGTGTATCATTGAAAATACCTTATATCATATCGTAATATGCAGTGTATCATTGAAAATACCTTATAATATAACGTAATATGCAGTGTATCATAGAAAATACCTTATAATATAACGTAATATGCAGTGTATCATTGAAAATACCTTATAATATAACGTAATATGCAGTATATCATAGAAAATACCATGTAATATACAGTGTATCATTGAAAATACCTTATATCATATCGTAATATGCAGTGTATCATTGAAAATACCTTATAATATAACGTAATATGCAGTGTATCATAGAAAATACCATGTAATATAACGTAATATACAGTGTATCATTGAAAATACCTTATAATATAACGTAATATGCAGTGTATCATTGAAAATACCTTCTAATATATCGTAGTTTATCATTGAAAATACCTTATAATATAACGTAATATGCAGTGTATCATTGAAAATACCTTATAATATAACGTAAAATGCAGTGTATCATTGAAAATACCTTGCGATATAACGTAATATGCAGTGTATCATTGAAAATACGTTATATCATATCGTAATATGCAGTGTATCATTGAAAATACCTTATAATATAACGTAATATGCAGTGTATCATAGAAAATACCTTATAATATAACGTAATATGCAGTGTATCATTGAAAATACCTTATAATATAACGTAATATGCAGTATATCAATGAAAATACCATGTAATATAACGTAATATGCAGTGTATCATTGGAAATACCTTATAATATAACGTAATATGCAGTATATCATAGAAAATACCATGTAATATAACGTAATATACAGTGTATCATTGAAAATACCTTATAATATAACGTAATATGCAGTGTATCCTTGAAAATACCTTCTAATATATCGTTGTTTATCATTGAAAATACCTTATAATATAACGTAATATGCAGTGTATCATTGAAAATACCTTATAATATAACGTAATATACAGTGTATCATTGAAAATACCTTATAACATATCGTAATATGCAGTGTATCATTGAAAATACCTTATAATATAACGTTGTATGCAGTGTATCATTGAAAATACCATGTAATATAACGTAATATGCAGTGTATCATTGAAAATACCTTATAACATATCGTAATTTGTAGTGTATCTTTGAAAATACCTTATAATATAACGTAATATGCAGTGTATCATTGAAAATACCTTCTAATATATCGTAGTTTATCATTGAAAATACCTTATAATATAACGTAATATGCAGTGTATCATTGAAAATACCTTCTAATATATCGTAGTTTATCATTGAAAATACCTTATAATATAACGTAATATGCAGTGTATCATTGAAAATACCTTATAATATAACGTAATATACAGTGTATCATTGAAAATACCTTATAACATATCGTAATATGCAGTGTATCATTGAAAATACCTTATAATATAACGTTATATGCAGTGTATCATTGAAAATACCATGTAATGTAACGTAATATGCAGTGTATCATTGAAAATACCTTATAACATATCGTAATTTGTAGTGTATCTTTGAAAATACCTTATAATATAACGTAATATGCAGTGTATCATTGAAAATACCTTATAATATAACGTAATATGCAGTGTATCATAGAAAATACCATGTAATATCGCGTAATATACAGTGTATCATTGAAAATAGCTTATAATATAACGTAATATGCAGTGTATCATTGAAAATACCTTATAATATAGCGTAATATGCAGTGTATCATTGAAAATACCTTATAATATAACGTAATATGCAGTGTATCATTGAATATACCTTATAATATAACGTAATATGCAGTGTATCATAGAAAATACCATGTAATATAACGTAATATGCAGTGTATCATTGAAAATACCTTATAACATATCCTAATATGCAGTGTATCTTAGAAAATACCTTATAATATAACGTAATATGCAGTGTATCATTGAAAATACCTTATAATATAACGTAACATGCAGTGTATCATTGAAAATACCTTATAATATAACGTAATATGCAGTGTATCATTGAAAATACATTATAATATAGCGTAATATACAGTGTATCATTGAAAATACCTTATAATATAACGTAATATGCAGTGTATCATTGAAAATACCATATAATATAACGTAATATGCAGTGTATCATTGAAAATACCTTACGATATAACGTAATATGCAGTGTATCATTGAAAATACCTTATATCATATCGTAATATGCAGTGTATCATTGAAAATACCTTATAATATAACGTAATATGCAGTGTATCATAGAAAATACCTTATAATATAACGTAATATGCAGTATATCAATGAAAATACCATGTAATATAACGTAATATGCAGTGTATCATTGAAAATACCTTATAATATAACGTAATATGCAGTATATCATAGAAAATACCATGTAATATAACGTAATATACAGTGTATCATTGAAAATACCTTATAATATAACGTAATATGCAGTGTATCATTGAAAATACCTTATAATATAACGTAATATGCAGTGTATCATAGAAAATACCTTATAATATAACGTAATATGCAGTGTATCATTGAAAATACCTTATAATATAACGTAATATGCAGTGTATCATTGAAAATACCATATAATATAACGTAATATGCAGTGTATCATTGAAAATACCTTACGATATAACGTAATATGCAGTGTATCATTGAAAATACCTTATATCATATCGTAATATGCAGTGTATCATTGAAAATACCTTATAATATAACGTAATATGCAGTGTATCATAGAAAATACCTTATAATATAACGTAATATGCAGTGTATCATTGAAAATACCTTATAATATAACGTAATATGCAGTATATCATAGAAAATACCATGTAATATACAGTGTATCATTGAAAATACCTTATATCATATCGTAATATGCAGTGTATCATTGAAAATACCTTATAATATAACGTAATATGCAGTGTATCATAGAAAATACCATGTAATATAACGTAATATACAGTGTATCATTGAAAATACCTTATAATATAACGTAATATGCAGTGTATCATTGAAAATACCTTCTAATATATCGTAGTTTATCATTGAAAATACCTTATAATATAACGTAATATGCAGTGTATCATTGAAAATACCTTATAATATAACGTAAAATGCAGTGTATCAATGAAAATACCATGTAATATAACGTAATATGCAGTGTATAATTGAAAATACCTTATAATATTTCGTAATTTGTAGTGTATCTTTGAAAATACCTTATAATATAACGTAATATACAGTGTATCATTGAAAATACCTTATAACATATCGTAATATGCAGTGCATCATTGAAAATACCTTATAATATAACGTAATATGCAGTGTATCATTGAAAATACCTTATAATATAACGTAATATGCAGTGTATCATTGAAAATACCTTATAACATATCCTAATATGCAGTGTATCTTAGAAAATACCTTATAATATAACGTAATATGCAGTGTATCATTGAAAATACCTTATAATATAACGTAACATGCAGTGTATCATTGAAAATACCTTATAATATAACGTAATGTGCAGTGTATCATTGAAAATACATTATAATATAGCGTAATATACAGTGTATCATTGAAAATACCTTATAATATAACGTAATATGCAGTGTATCATTGAATATACCTTATAATATAACGTAATATGCAGTGTATCATAGAAAATACCATGTAATATAACGTAATATGCAGTGTATCATTGAAAATACCTTATAATATAACGTAATATGCAGTGTATCATTGAATATACCTTATAATATAACGTAATATGCAGTGTATCATTGAAAATACCATATAATATAACGTAATATGCAGTGTATCATTGAAAATACCTTGCGATATAACGTAATATGCAGTGTATCATTGAAAATACCTTATATCATATCGTAATATGCAGTGTATCATTGAAAATACCTTATAATATAACGTAATATGCAGTGTATCATTGAAAATACATTATAATATAGCGTAATATACAGTGTATCATTGAAAATACCTTATAATATAACGTAATATGCAGTGTATCATTGAATATACCTTATAATATAACGTAATATGCAGTGTATCATAGAAAATACCATGTAATATAACGTAATATGCAGTGTATCATTGAAAATACCTTATAATATAACGTAATATGCAGTGTATCATTGAATATACCTTATAATATAACGTAATATGCAGTGTATCATTGAAAATACCATATAATATAACGTAATATGCAGTGTATCATTGAAAATACCTTACGATATAACGTAATATGCAGTGTATCATTGAAAATACCTTATATCATATCGTAATATGCAGTGTATCATTGAAAATACCTTATAATATAACGTAATATGCAGTGTATCATAGAAAATACCTTATAATATAACGTAATATGCAGTATATCAATGAAAATACCATGTAATATAACATAATATGCAGTGTATCATTGAAAATACCTTATAATATAACGTAATATGCAGTATATCATAGAAAATACCATGTAATATAACGTAATATACAGTGTATCATTGAAAATACCTTATAATATAACGTAATATGCAGTGTATCCTTGAAAATACCTTCTAATATATCGTTGTTTATCATTGAAAATACCTTATAATATAACGTAATATGCAGTGTATCATTGAAAATACCTTCTAATATATCGTAGTTTATCATTGAAAATACCTTATAATATAACGTAATATGCAGTGTATCATTGAAAATACCATATAATATAACGTAATATGCAGTGTATCATTGAAAATACCTTACGATATAACGTAATATGCAGTGTATCATTGAAAATACCTTATATCATATCGTAATATGCAGTGTATCATTGAAAATACCTTATAATATAACGTAATATGCAGTGTATCATAGAAAATACCTTATAATATAACGTAATATGCAGTGTATCATTGAAAATACCTTATAATATAACGTAATATGCAGTATATCATAGAAAATAACATGTAATATACAGTGTATCATTGAAAATACCTTATATCATATCGTAATATGCAGTGTATCATTGAAAATACCTTATAATATAACGTAATATGCAGTGTATCATAGAAAATACCATGTAATATAACGTAATATACAGTGTATCATTGAAAATACCTTATAATATAACGTAATATGCAGTGTATCATTGAAAATACCTTCTAATATATCGTAGTTTATCATTGAAAATACCTTATAATATAACGTAATATGCAGTGTATCATTGAAAATACCTTCTAATATATCGTAGTTTATCATTGAAAATACCTTATAATATAACGTAATATGCAGTGTATCATTGAAAATCGCTTATAATATAACGTAATATACAGTGTATCATTGAAAATACCTTATAACATATCGTAATATGCAGTGTATCATTGAAAATACCTTATAATATAACGTTATATGCAGTGTATCATTGAAAATACCATGTAATATAACGTAATATGCAGTGTATCATTGAAAATACCTTATAACATATCGTAATTTGTAGTGTATCTTTGAAAATACCTTATAATATAACGTAATATGCAGTGTATCATTGAAAATACCTTATAATATAACGTAATATGCAGTGTATCATAGAAAATACCATGTAATATCACGTAATATACAGTGTATCATTGAAAATAGCTTATAATATAACGTAATATGCAGTGTATCATTGAAAATACCTTATAATATAACGTAATATGCAGTGTATCATTGAAAATACCTTATAATATAACGTAAAATGCAGTGTATCAATGAAAATACCATGTAATATAACGTAATATGCAGTGTATAATTGAAAATACCTTATAATATTTCGTAATTTGTAGTGTATCTTTGAAAATACCTTATAATATAACGTAATATACAGTGTATCATTGAAAATACCTTATAACATATCGTAATATGCAGTGCATCATTGAAAATACCTTATAATATAACGTAATATGCAGTGTATCATTGAAAATACCTTATAATATAACGTAACATGCAGTGTATCATTGAAAATACCTTATAATATAACGTAATATGCAGTGTATCATTGAAAATACATTATAATATAGCGTAATATGCAGTGTATCATTGAAAATACCTTATAATATAACGTAATATGCAGTGTATCATTGAAAATACCTTATAATATAACGTAATATGCAGTGTATCATTGAATATACCTTATAATATAACGTAATATGCAGTGTATCATTGAAAATACCATATAATATAACGTAATATGCAGTGTATCATTGAAAATACCTTACGATATAACGTAATATGCAGTGTATCATTGAAAATACCTTATATCATATCGTAATATGCAGTGTATCATTGAAAATACCTTATAATATAACGTAATATGCAGTGTATCATAGAAAATACCTTATAATATAACGTAATATGCAGTGTATCATTGAAAATACCTTATAATATAACGTAATATGCAGTATATCATAGAAAATACCATGTAATATACAGTGTATCATTGAAAATACCTTATAATATAACGTAATATGCAGTGTATCATTGAAAATACCTTATAATATAACGTAATATGCAGTATATCATAGAAAATACCATGTAATATACAGTGTATCATTGAAAATACCTTATAATATAACGTAATATGCAGTGTATCAATGAAAATACCATATAATATAACGTAATATGCTGTGTATCATTGAAAATACCTTACGATATAACGTAATATGCAGTGTATCATTGAAAATACCTTATATCATATCGTAATATGCAGTGTATCATTGAAAATACCTTATAATATAACGTAATATGCAGTGTATCATAGAAAATACCATGTAATATAACGTAATATACAGTATATCATTGAAAATACCTTATAATATAACGTAATATGCAGTGTATCATTGAAAATACCTTCTAATATATCGTAGTTTATCATTGAAAATACCTTATAATATAACGTAATATGCAGTGTATCATTGAAAATACCTTGTAATATATCGTAGTTTATCATTGAAAATACCTTATAATATAACGTAATATGCAGTGTATCATTGAAAATACCTTATAATATAACGTAATATACAGTGTATCATTGAAAATACCTTATAATATAACGTTATATGCAGTGTATCATTGAAAATACCATGTAATATAACGTAATATGCAGTGTATCATTGAAAATACCTTGTAACATATCGTAATTTGTAGTGTATCTTTGAAAATACCTTATAATATAACGTAATATGCAGTGTATCATTGAAAATACCTTATAATATAACGTAATATGCAGTGTATCATAGAAAATACCATGTAATATCACGTAATATACAGTGTATCATTGAAAATAGCTTATAATATAACGTAATATGCAGTGTATCATTGAAAATACCTTATAATATAACGTAATATGCAGTGTATCATTGAAAATACCTTATAATATAACGTAATATGCAGTATATCATAGAAAATACCATGTAATATACAGTGTATCATTGAAAATACCTTATAATATAACGTAATATGCAGTGTATCAATGAAAATACCATATAATATAACGTAATATGCTGTGTATCATTGAAAATACCTTACGATATAACGTAATATGCAGTGTATCATTGAAAATACCTTATATCATATCGTAATATGCAGTGTATCATTGAAAATACCTTATAATATAACGTAATATGCAGTGTATCATAGAAAATACCATGTAATATAACGTAATATACAGTATATCATTGAAAATACCTTATAATATAACGTAATATGCAGTGTATCATTGAAAATACCTTCTAATATATCGTAGTTTATCATTGAAAATACCTTATAATATAACGTAATATGCAGTGTATCATTGAAAATACCTTGTAATATATCGTAGTTTATCATTGAAAATACCTTATAATATAACGTAATATGCAGTGTATCATTGAAAATACCTTATAATATAACGTAATATACAGTGTATCATTGAAAATACCTTATAATATAACGTTATATGCAGTGTATCATTGAAAATACCATGTAATATAACGTAATATGCAGTGTATCATTGAAAATACCTTGTAACATATCGTAATTTGTAGTGTATCTTTGAAAATACCTTATAATATAACGTAATATGCAGTGTATCATTGAAAATACCTTATAATATAACGTAATATGCAGTGTATCATAGAAAATACCATGTAATATCACGTAATATACAGTGTATCATTGAAAATAGCTTATAATATAACGTAATATGCAGTGTATCATTGAAAATACCTTATAACATATCCTAATATGCAGTGTATCTTAGAAAATACCTTATAATATAACGTAATATGCAGTGTATCATTGAAAATACCTTATAATATAACGTAATATGCAGTGTATCATAGAAAATACCATGTAATATCACGTAATATACAGTGTATCATTGAAAATAGCTTATAATATAACGTATTATACAGTGTATCATTGAAAATACCTTATAATATAACGTAATATGCAGTGTATCATTGAATATACCTTATAATATAACGTAATATGCAGTGTATCATTGAATATACCTTATAATATAACGTAATATGCAGTGTATCATAGAAAATACCATGTAATATAACGTAATATGCAGTGTATCATTGAAAATACCTTATAATATAACGTAATATGCAGTGTATCATTGAATATACCTTATAATATAACGTAATATGCAGTGTATCATTGAAAATACCTTATATCATATCGTAATATGCAGTGTATCATTGAAAATACCTTATAATATAACGTAATATGCAGTGTATCATCGAAAATACCTTATAATATAACGTAATATGCAGTGTATCATTGAAAATACCTTATAATATAACGTAATATGCAGTATATCATAGAAAATACCATGTAATATACAGTGTATCATTGAAAATACCTTATAATATAACGTAATATGCAGTGTATCATTGAAAATACCTTATAATATAACGTAATATGCAGTATATCATAGAAAATACCATGTAATATACAGTGTATCATTGAAAATACCTTATAATATAACGTAATATGCAGTGTATCAATGAAAATACCATATAATATAACGTAATATGCTGTGTATCATTGAAAATACCTTACGATATAACGTAATATGCAGTGTATCATTGAAAATACCTTATATCATATCGTAATATGCAGTGTATCATTGAAAATACCTTATAATATAACGTAATATGCAGTGTATCATAGAAAATACCATGTAATATAACGTAATATACAGTGTATCATTGAAAATACCTTATAATATAACGTAATATGCAGTGTATCATTGAAAATACCTTCTAATATATCGTAGTTTATCATTGAAAATACCTTATAATATAACGTAATATGCAGTGTATCATTGAAAATACCTTCTAATATATCGTAGTTTATCATTGAAAATACCTTATAATATAACGTAATATGCAGTGTATCATTGAAAATACCTTATAATATAACGTAATATACAGTGTATCATTGAAAATACCTTATAACATATCGTAATATGCAGTGTATCATTGAAAATACCTTATAATATAACGTTATATGCAGTGTATCATTGAATATACCATGTAATATAACGTAATATGCAGTGTATCATTGAAAATACCTTATAACATATCGTAATTTGTAGTGTATCTTTGAAAATACCTTATAATATAACGTAATATGCAGTGTATCATTGAAAATACCTTATAATATAACGTAATATGCAGTGTATCATTGAAAATACCTTATATCATATCGTAATATGCAGTGTATCTTTGAAAATAGCTTATAATATAACGTAATATGCAGTGTATCATTGAAAATACCTTATAATATAACGTAATATGCAGTGTATCATTGAAAATACCTTATAATATAACGTAATATGCAGTGTATCATTGAAAATACCTTATAATATAACGTAATATGCAGTGTATCATAGAAAATACCATGTAATATCACGTAATATACAGTGTATCATTGAAAATAGCTTATAATATAACGTAATATGCAGTGTATCATTGAAAATACCTTATAATATAACGTAATATGCAGTGTATCATTGAAAATACCTTATAATATAACGTAATATGCAGTGTACCATTGAAAATACCATGTAATATAACGTAATATGCAGTGTATGATTGAAAATACCTTATAATATTACGTAATTTGTAGTGTATCTTTGAAAATACCTTATAATATAACGTAATATACAGTGTATCATTAAAAATACCTTATAACATATCGTAATATGCAGTGCATCATTGAAAATACCTTATAATATAACGTAATATGCAGTGTATCATTGAAAATACCTTATAATATAACGTAACATGCAGTGTATCATTGAAAATACCTTATAATATAACGTAATATGCAGTGTATCATTGAAAATACATTATAATATAGCGTAATATGCAGTGTATCATTGAAAATACCTTATAATATAACGTAATATGCAGTGTATCACTGAATATACCTTATAATATAACGTAATATGCAGTGTATCATAGAAAATACCATGTAATATAACGTAATATGCAGTGTATCATTGAAAATACCTTATAACATATCCTAATATGCAGTGTATCTTAGAAAATACCTTATAATATAACGTAATATGCAGTGTATCATTGAAAATACCTTATAATATAACGTAACATGCAGTGTATCATTGATAATACCTTATAATATAACGTAATATGCAGTGTATCATTGAAAATACATTATAATATAGCGTAATATACAGTGTATCATTGAAAATACCTTATAATATAACGTAATATGCAGTGTATCATTGAATATACCTTATAATATAACGTAATATGCAGTGTATCATAGAAAATACCATGTAATATAACGTAATATGCAGTGTATCATTGAAAATACCTTATAATATAACGTAATATGCAGTGTATCATTGAATATACCTTATAATATAACGTAATATGCAGTGTATCATTGAAAATACCATATAATATAACGTAATATGCAGTGTATCATTGAAAATACCTTACGATATAACGTAATATGCAGTGTATCATTGAAAATACCTTATATAATATCGTAATATGCAGTGTATCATTGAAAATACCTTATAATATAACGTAATATGCAGTGTATCATAGAAAATACCTTATAATATAACGTAATATGCAGTGTATCATTGAAAATACCTTATAATATAACGTAATATGCAGTATATCATAGAAAATACCATGTAATATACAGTGTATCATTGAAAATACCTTATAATATAACGTAATATGCAGTGTATCATTGAAAATACCTTATAATATAACGTAATATGCAGTATATCATAGAAAATACCATGTAATATACAGTGTATCATTGAAAATACCTTATAATATAACGTAATATGCAGTGTATCAATGAAAATACCATATAATATAACGTAATATGCTGTGTATCATTGAAAATACCTTACGATATAACGTAATATGCAGTGTATCATTGAAAATACCTTATATCATATCGTAATATGCAGTGTATCATTGAAAATACCTTATAATATAACGTAATATGCAGTGTATCATAGAAAATACCATGTAATATAACGTAATATACAGTGTATCATTGAAAATACCTTATAATATAACGTAATATGCAGTGTATCATTGAAAATACCTTCTAATATATCGTAGTTTATCATTGAAAATACCTTATAATATAACGTAATATGCAGTGTATCATTGAAAATACCTTCTAATATATCGTAGTTTATCATTGAAAATACCTTATAATATAACGTAATATGCAGTGTATCATTGAAAATACCTTATAATATAACGTAATATACAGTGTATCATTGAAAATACCTTATAACATATCGTAATATGCAGTGTATCATTGAAAATACCTTATAATATAACGTTATATGCAGTGTATCATTGAATATACCATGTAATATAACGTAATATGCAGTGTATCATTGAAAATACCTTATAACACATCGTAATTTGTAGTGTATCTTTGAAAATACCTTATAATATAACGTAATATGCAGTGTATCATTGAAAATACCTTATAATATAACGTAATATGCAGTGTATCATTGAAAATACCTTATATCATATCGTAATATGCAGTGTATCTTTGAAAATAGCTTATAATATAACGTAATATGCAGTGTATCATTGAAAATACCTTATAATATAACGTAATATGCAGTGTATCATTGAAAATACCTTATAATATAACGTAATATGCAGTATATCAATGAAAATACCATGTAATATAACGTAATATGTAGTGTATCATTGAAAATACCTTATAATATAACGTAATATGCAGTATATCAATGAAAATACCATGTAATATAACGTAATATGCAGTGTATCATTGAAAATACCTTATTACGTATCGTAATATGCAGTGTATCATTGAAAATACCATATAATATAACGTAATATGCAGTGTATCATTGAAAATACCTTATAACATATCCTAATATGCAGTTTATCATAGAATATACCTTATAATATAACGTAATATGCAGTGTATCATTGAAAATACCTTATAATATAACGTAACATGCAGTGTATCATTGAAAATACCTTATAATATAACGTAATATGCAGTGTATCATTGAAAATACATTATAATATAGCGTAATATACAGTGTATCATTGAAAATACCTTATAATATAACGTAATATGCAGTGTATCATTGAATATACCTTATAATATAACGTAATATGCAGTGTATCATAGAAAATACCATGTAATATAACGTAATATGCAGTGTATCATTGAAAATACCTTATAACATATCCTAATATGCAGTGTATCTTAGAAAATACCTTATAATATAACGTAATATGCAGTGTATCATTGAAAATACCTTCTAATATATCGTAGTTTATCATTGAAAATACCTTATAATATAACGTAATATGCAGTGTATCATTGAAAATACCTTCTAATATATCGTAGTTTATCATTGAAAATACCTTATAATATAACGTAATATGCAGTGTATCCTTGAAAATACCTTCTAATATATCGTTGTTTATCATTGAAAATACCTTATAATATAACGTAATATGCAGTGTATCATTGAAAATACCTTCTAATATATCGTAGTTTATCATTGAAAATACCTTATAATATAACGTAATATGCAGTGTATCATTGAAAATACCATATAATATAACGTAATATGCAGTGTATCATTGAAAATACCTTACGATATAACGTAATATGCAGTGTATCATTGAAAATACCTTATATCATATCGTAATATGCAGTGTATCATAGAAAATACCTTATAATATAACGTAATATGCAGTGTATCATTGAAAATACCTTATAATATAACGTAATATGCAGTATATCATAGAAAATACCATGTAATATACAGTGTATCATTGAAAATACCTTATAATATAACGTAATATGCAGTGTATCAATGAAAATACCATATAATATAACGTAATATGCTGTGTATCATTGAAAATACCTTACGATATAACGTAATATGCAGTGTATCATTGAAAATACCTTATATCATATCGTAATATGCAGTGTATCATTGAAAATACCTTATAATATAACGTAATATGCAGTGTATCATAGAAAATACCATGTAATATAACGTAATATACAGTGTATCATTGAAAATACCTTATAATATAACGTAATATGCAGTGTATCATTGAAAATACCTTCTAATATATCGTAGTTTATCATTGAAAATACCTTATAATATAACGTAATATGCAGTGTATCATTGAAAATACCTTATAATATAACGTAATATGCAGTGTATCATTGAAAATACCTTCTAATATATCGTAGTTTATCATTGAAAATACCTTATAATATAACGTAATATGCAGTGTATCATTGAAAATACCTTATAATATAACGTAATATACAGTGTATCATTGAAAATACCTTATAACATATCGTAATATGCAGTGTATCATTGAAAATACCTTATAATATAACGTTATATGCAGTGTATCATTGAAAATACCATGTAATATAACGTAATATGCAGTGTATCATTGAAAATACCTTATAACATATCGTAATTTGTAGTGTATCTTTGAAAATACCTTATAATATAACGTAATATGCAGTGTATCATTGAAAATACCTTATAATATAACGTAATATGCAGTGTATCATAGAAAATACCATGTAATATCACGTAATATACAGTGTATCATTGAAAATAGCTTATAATATAACGTAATATGCAGTGTATCACTGAAAATACCTTATAATATAACGTAATATGCAGTGTATCATTGAAAATACCTTATAATATAACGTAATATGCAGTGTATCAATGAAAATACCATGTAATATAACGTAATATGCAGTGTATAATTGAAAATACCTTATAATATTACGTAATTTGTAGTGTATCTTTGAAAATACCTTATAATATAACGTAATATACAGTGTATCATTGAAAATACCTTATAACATATCGTAATATGCAGTGTATCATTGAAAATACCTTATAATATAACGTAATATGCAGTGTATCATTGAAAATACCTTATAATATAACGTAACATGCAGTGTATCATTGAAAATACCTTATAATATAACGTAATATGCAGTGTATCATTGAAAATACATTATAATATAGCGTAATATGCAGTGTATCATTGAAAATACCTTATAATATAACGTAATATGCAGTGTATCATTGAAAATACCTTATAATATAACGTAATATGCAGTGTATCATTGAATATACCTTAAAATATAACGTAATATGCAGTGTATCATTGAAAATACCATATAATATAACGTAATATGCAGTGTATCATTGAAAATACCTTACGATATAACGTAATATGCAGTGTATCATTGAAAATACCTTATATCATATCGTAATATGCAGTGTATCATTGAAAATACCTTATAATATAACGTAATATGCAGTGTATCATAGAAAATACCTTATAATATAACGTAATATGCAGTGTATCATTGAAAATACCTTATAATATAACGTAATATGCAGTATATCATAGAAAATAACATGTAATATACAGTGTATCATTGAAAATACCTTATAATATAACGTACTATGCAGTGTATCATTGAAAATACCTTATAATATAACGTAATATGCAGTATATCATAGAAAATACCATGTAATATACAGTGTATCATTGAAAATACCTTATAATATAACGTAATATGCAGTGTATCAATGAAAATACCATATAATATAACGTAATATGCTGTGTATCATTGAAAATACCTTACGATATAACGTAATATGCAGTGTATCATTGAAAATACCTTATATCATATCGTAATATGCAGTGTATCATTGAAAATACCTTATAATATAACGTAATATGCAGTGTATCATAGAAAATACCATGTAATATAACGTAATATACAGTATATCATTGAAAATACCTTATAATATAACGTAATATGCAGTGTATCATTGAAAATACCTTCTAATATATCGTAGTTTATCATTGAAAATACCTTATAATATAACGTAATATGCAGTGTATCATTGAAAATACCTTCTAATATATCGTAGTTTATCATTGAAAATACCTTATAATATAACGTAATATGCAGTGTATCATTGAAAATACCTTATAATATAACGTAATATACAGTGTATCATTGAAAATACCTTATAATATAACGTTATATGCAGTGTATCATTGAAAATACCATGTAATATAACGTAATATGCAGTGTATCATTGAAAATACCTTATAACATATCGTAATTTGTAGTGTATCTTTGAAAATACCTTATAATATAACGTAATATGCAGTGTATCATTGAAAATACTTTATAATATAACGTAATATGCAGTGTATCATAGAAAATACCATGTAATATCACGTAATATACAGTGTATCATTGAAAATAGCTTATAATATAACGTAATATGCAGTGTATCATTGAAAATACCTTATAACATATCCTAATATGCAGTGTATCTTAGAAAATACCTTATAATATAACGTAATATGCAGTGTATCATTGAAAATACCTTATAATATAACGTAATATGCAGTGTATCATAGAAAATACCATGTAATATCACGTAATATACAGTGTATCATTGAAAATAGCTTATAATATAACGTAATATGCAGTGTATCATTGAAAATACCTTATAATATAACGTATTATACAGTGTATCATTGAAAATACCTTATAATATAACGTAATATGCAGTGTATCATTGAATATACCTTATAATATAACGTAATATGCAGTGTATCATAGAAAATACCATGTAATATAACGTAATATGCAGTGTATCATTGAAAATACCTTATAACATATCCTAATATGCAGTGTATCTTAGAAAATACCTTATAATATAACGTAATATGCAGTGTATCATTGAAAATACCTTATAATATAACGTAATATGCAGTGTATCATAGAAAATACCATGTAATATCACGTAATATACAGTGTATCATTGAAAATAGCTTATAATATAACGTAATATGCAGTGTATCATTGAAAATACCTTGTAATATAACGTAATATGCAGTGTATCATTGAAAATACCTTATAATATAACGTAATATGCAGTGTATCAATGAAAATACCATGTAATATAACGTAATATGCAGTGTATAATTGAAAATACCTTATAATATTACGTAATTTGTAGTGTATCTTTGAAAATACCTTATAATATAACGTAATATACAGTGTATCATTAAAAATACCTTATAACATATCGTAATATGCAGTGCATCATTGAAAATACCTTATAATATAACGTAATATGCAGTGTATCATTGAAAATACCTTATAATATAACGTAACATGCAGTGTATCATTGAAAATACCTTATAATATAACGTAATATGCAGTGTATCATTGAAAATACATTATAATATAGCGTAATATGCAGTGTATCATTGAAAATACCTTATAATATAACGTAATATGCAGTGTATCATTGAATATACCTTATAATATAACGTAATATGCAGTGTATCATAGAAAATACCATGTAATATAACGTAATATGCAGTGTATCATTGAAAATACCTTATAACATATCCTAATATGCAGTGTATCTTAGAAAATACCTTATAATATAACGTAATATGCAGTGTATCATTGAAAATACCTTATAATATAACGTAACATGCAGTGTATCATTGATAATACCTTATAATATAACGTAATATGCAGTGTATCATTGAAAATACATTATAATATAGCGTAATATACAGTGTATCATTGAAAATACCTTATAATATAACGTAATATGCAGTGTATCATTGAAAATACCTTATAATATAACGTAATATGCAGTGTATCATTGAAAATACCTTATAATATAACGTAATATGCAGTGTATCATTGAAAATACCTTATAATATAACGTAACATGCAGTGTATCATTGATAATACCTTATAATATAACGTAATATGCAGTGTATCATTGAAAATACATTATAATATAGCGTAATATACAGTGTATCATTGAAAATACCTTATAATATAACGTAATATGCAGTGTATCATTGAATATACCTTATAATATAACGTAATATGCAGTGTATCATAGAAAATACCATGTAATATAACGTAATATGCAGTGTATCATTGAAAATACCTTATAATATAACGTAATATGCAGTGTATCATTGAATATACCTTATAATATAACGTAATATGCAGTGTATCATTGAAAATACCATATAATATAACGTAATATGCAGTGTATCATTGAAAATACCTTACGATATAACGTAATATGCAGTGTATCATTGAAAATACCTTATATCATATCGTAATATGCAGTGTATCATTGAAAATACCTTATAATATAACGTAATATGCAGTGTATCATAGAAAATACCTTATAATATAACGTAATATGCAGTGTATCATAGAAAATACCTTATAATATAACGTAATATGCAGTGTATCATTGAAAATACCTTATAATATAACGTAATATGCAGTATATCATAGAAAATACCATGTAATATACAGTGTATCATTGAAAATACCATATAATATAACGTAATATGCAGTGTATCATTGAAAATACCTTATAATATAACGTAATATGCAGTATATCATAGAAAATACCATGTAATATACAGTGTATCATTGAAAATACCTTATAATATAACGTAATATGCAGTGTATCAATGAAAATACCATATAATATAACGTAATATGCTGTGTATCATTGAAAATACCTTACGATATAACGTAATATGCAGTGTATCATTGAAAATACCTTATATCATATCGTAATATGCAGTGTATCATTGAAAATACCTTATAATATAACGTAATATGCAGTGTATCATAGAAAATACCATGTAATATAACGTAATATACAGTATATCATTGAAAATACCTTATAATATAACGTAATATGCAGTGTATCATTGAAAATACCTTCTAATATATCGTAGTTTATCATTGAAAATACCTTATAATATAACGTAATATGCAGTGTATCATTGAAAATACCTTCTAATATATCGTAGTTTATCATTGAAAATACCTTATAATATAACGTAATATGCAGTGTATCATTGAAAATACCTTATAATATAACGTAATATACAGTGTATCATTGAAAATACCTTATAATATAACGTTATATGCAGTGTATCATTGAAAATACCATGTAATATAACGTAATATGCAGTGTATCATTGAAAATACCTTATAACATATCGTAATTTGTAGTGTATCTTTGAAAATACCTTATAATATAACGTAATATGCAGTGTATCATTGAAAATACCTTATAATATAACGTAATATGCAGTGTATCATAGAAAATACCATGTAATATCACGTAATATACAGTGTATCATTGAAAATAGCTTATAATATAACGTAATATGCAGTGTATCATTGAAAATACCTTATAACATATCCTAATATGCAGTGTATCTTAGAAAATACCTTATAATATAACGTAATATGCAGTGTATCATTGAAAATACCTTATAATATAACGTAATATGCAGTGTATCATAGAAAATACCATGTAATATCACGTAATATACAGTGTATCATTGAAAATAGCTTATAATATAACGTAATATGCAGTGTATCATTGAAAATACCTTATAATATAACGTAT
Organism: Lasioglossum lativentre; assembly: GCA_916610255.1. NCBI lineage: Eukaryota > Metazoa > Arthropoda > Insecta > Hymenoptera > Halictidae > Lasioglossum > Lasioglossum lativentre. Next base: position 37,125 of record CAKAJI010000426.1, read on the forward strand.
TATACAGTGTATCATTGAAAATACCTTATAATATAACGTAATATGCAGTGTATCATTGAATATACCTTATAATATAACGTAATATGCAGTGTATCATAGAAAATACCATGTAATATAACGTAATATGCAGTGTATCATTGAAAATACCTTATAACATATCCTAATATGCAGTGTATCTTAGAAAATACCTTATAATATAACGTAATATGCAGTGTATCATTGAAAATACCTTATAATATAACGTAATATGCAGTGTATCATAGAAAATACCATGTAATATCACGTAATATACAGTGTATCATTGAAAATAGCTTATAATATAACGTAATATGCAGTGTATCATTGAAAATACCTTATAATATAACGTAATATGCAGTGTATCATTGAAAATACCTTATAATATAACGTAATATGCAGTGTATCAATGAAAATACCATGTAATATAACGTAATATGCAGTGTATAATTGAAAATACCTTATAATATTACGTAATTTGTAGTGTATCTTTGAAAATACCTTATAATATAACGTAATATACAGTGTATCATTAAAAATACCTTATAACATATCGTAATATGCAGTGCATCATTGAAAATACCTTATAATATAACGTAATATGCAGTGTATCATTGAAAATACCTTATAATATAACGTAACATGCAGTGTATCATTGAAAATACCTTATAATATAACGTAATATGCAGTGTATCATTGAAAATACATTATAATATAGCGTAATATGCAGTGTATCTTTGAAAATACCTTATAATATAACGTAATATGCAGTGTATCATTGAATATACCTTATAATATAACGTAATATGCAGTGTATCATAGAAAATACCATGTAATATAACGTAATATGCAGTGTATCATTGAAAATACCTTATAACATATCCTAATATGCAGTGTATCTTAGAAAATACCTTATAATATAACGTAATATGCAGTGTATCATTGAAAATACCTTATAATATAACGTAACATGCAGTGTATCATTGATAATACCTTATAATATAACGTAATATGCAGTGTATCATTGAAAATACATTATAATATAGCGTAATATACAGTGTATCATTGAAAATACCTTATAATATAACGTAATATGCAGTGTATCATTGAAAATACCTTATAATATAACGTAATATGCAGTGTATCATTGAAAATACATTATAATATAGCGTAATATGCAGTGTATCATTGAAAATACCTTATAATATAACGTAATATGCAGTGTATCATTGAATATACCTTATAATATAACGTAATATGCAGTGTATCATAGAAAATACCATGTAATATAACGTAATATGCAGTGTATCATTGAAAATACCTTATAACATATCCTAATATGCAGTGTATCTTAGAAAATACCTTATAATATAACGTAATATGCAGTGTATCATTGAAAATACCTTATAATATAACGTAACATGCAGTGTATCATTGATAATACCTTATAATATAACGTAATATGCAGTGTATCATTGAAAATACATTATAATATAGCGTAATATACAGTGTATCATTGAAAATACCTTATAATATAACGTAATATGCAGTGTATCATTGAATATACCTTATAATATAACGTAATATGCAGTGTATCATAGAAAATACCATGTAATATAACGTAATATGCAGTGTATCATTGAAAATACCTTATAATATAACGTAATATGCAGTGTATCATTGAATATACCTTATAATATAACGTAATATGCAGTGTATCATTGAAAATACCATATAATATAACGTAATATGCAGTGTATCATTGAAAATACCTTACGATATAACGTAATATGCAGTGTATCATTGAAAATACCTTATATCATATCGTAATATGCAGTGTATCATTGAAAATACCTTATAATATAACGTAATATGCAGTGTATCATAGAAAATACCTTATAATATAACGTAATATGCAGTGTATCATTGAAAATACCTTATATCATATCGTAATATGCAGTGTATCATTGAAAATACCTTATAATATAACGTAATAAGCAGTGTATCATAGAAAATACCATGTAATATAACGTAATATACAGTATATCATTGAAAATACCTTATAATATAACGTAATATGCAGTGTATCATTGAAAATACCTTCTAATATATCGTAGTTTATCATTGAAAATACCTTATAATATAACGTAATATGCAGTGTATCATTGAAAATACCTTCTAATATATCGTAGTTTATCATTGAAAATACCTTATAATATAACGTAATATGCAGTGTATCATTGAAAATACCTTATAATATAACGTAATATACAGTGTATCATTGAAAATACCTTATAATATTACGTTATATGCAGTGTATCATTGAAAA
>CAKAJI010000427.1:0-13350 GCA_916610255.1 Lasioglossum lativentre
ACCACCTTATAATATAACGTAATATGCAGTGTATCATAGAAAATACCATGTAATATAACGTAATATGCAGTGTATCATGGAAAATACCTTCTAATATATCGTAGTTTATCATTGAAAATACCTTATAATATAACGTAATATGCAGTGTATCATTGAAAATACCTTCTAATATATCGTAGTTTATCATTGAAAATACCTTATAATATAACGTAATATGCTGTGTATCATTGAAAATACCTTCTAATATATCGTAGTTTATCATTGAAAATACCTTCTAATATATCGTAGTTTATCATTGAAAATACCTTATAATATAACGTAATATGCAGTGTATCATTGAAAATACCTTCTAATATATCGTAGTTTATCATTGAAAATACCTTATAATATAACGTAATATGCAGTGTATCATTGAAAATACCTTATAATATAACGTAATATGCAGTGTATCATTGAAAATACCTTCTAATATATCGTAGTTTATCATTGAAAATACCTTATAATATAACGTAATATGCAGTGTATCATTGAAAATACCTTATAATATAACGTAATATGCAGTGTATCATAGAAAATACCATGTAATATAACGTAATATGCAGTGTATCATTGAAAATACCTTCTAATATATCGTAGTTTATCATTGAAAATACCTTATAAAATAACGTAATATGCAGTGTATCATTGAAAATACCTTCTAATATATCGTAGTTTATCATTGAAAATACCTTATAATATAACGTAATATGCAGTGTATCATTGAAAATACCTTCTAATATATCGTAGTTTATCATTGAAAATACCTTCTAATATATCGTAGTTTATCATTGAAAATACCTTATAATATAACGTAATATGCAGTGTATCATTGAAAATACCTTCTAATATATCGTAGTTTATCATGAAAATACCTTATAATATAACGTAATATGCAGTGTATCATTGAAAATACCTTATAATATAACGTAATATGCAGTGTATCATTGAAAATACCTTCTAATATATCGTAGTTTATCATTGAAAATACCTTATAATATAACGTAATATGCAGTGTATCATTGAAAATACCATGTAATATAACGTAATATGCAGTGTATCATTGAAAATACATTATAACATATCGTAATTTGTAGTGTATCTTTGAAAATACCTTATAATATAACGTAATATGCAGTGTATCATTGAAAATACCTTCTAATATATCGTAGTTTATCATTGAAAATAGCTTATAATATAACGTAATATGCAGTGTATCATTGAAAATACCTTATAATATAACGTAATATACAGTGTATCATTGAAAATACCTTATAACATATCGTAATATGCAGTGTATCATTGAAAATACCTTATAATATAACGTATATGCAGTGTATCATTGAAAATACCTTATAATATAACGTAATATGCAGTGTATCATTGAAAATACCTTATAATATAACGTAATATGCAGTGTATCATTGAAAATACCTTACGATATAACGTAATATGCAGTGTATCATTGAAAATACCTTATAATATAACGTAATATGCAGTGTATCATAGAAAATACCATGTAATATAACGCAATATGCAGTGTATCATTGAAAATACCTTCTAATATATCGTAGTTTATCATTGAAAATACCTTATAAAATAACGTAATATGCAGTGTATCATTGAAAATACCTTCTAATATATCGTAGTTTATCATTGAAAATACCTTATAATATAACGTAATATGCAGTGTATCATTGAAAATACCTTCTAATATATCGTAGTTTATCATTGAAAATACCTTATAATATAACGTAATATGCAGTGTATCATTGAAAATACCTTCTAATATATCGTAGTTTATCATTGAAAATACCTTATAATATAACGTAATATGCAGTGTATCATTGAAAATACCTTATAACATATCGTAATATGCAGTGTATCATTGAAAATACCTTATAATATAACGTAATATGCAGTGTATCATTGAAAATACCATGTAATATAACGTAATATGCAGTGTACCATTGAAAATACCTTATAACATATCGTAATTTGTAGTGTATCTTTGATAATACCTTATAATATAACGTAATATGCAGTGTATCATTGAAAATACCTGGTAATATAACGTAATATGCAGTGTATCATAGAAAATACCTTCTAATATATCGTAGTTTATCATTGAAAATACCTTATAATATAACGTAATATGCAGTGTATCATTGAAAATACCATGTAATATAACGTAATATGCAGTGTATCATTGAAAATACATTATAACATATCGTAATTTGTAGTGTATCTTTGAAAATACCTTATAATATAACGTAATATGCAGTGTATCATTGAAAATACCTTATAATATAACGTAATATGCAGTGTATCATTGAAAATACCTTATAATATAACGTAATATGCAGTGTATCATAGAAAATACCATGTAATATAACGTAATATGCAGTGTATCATTGAAAATACCTTATTACATATCGTAATATGCAGTGTATCATTGAAAATTCCATATAATATAACGTAATATGCAGTGTACCATTGAAAATACCTTATAACATATCGTAATTTGTAGTGTATCTTTGAAAATACCTTATAATATAGCGTAATATCCAGTGTATCATTGAAAATACCTTATAATATAACGTAATATGCAGTGTATCATTGAAAATACCTTACGATAAAACGTAATATGCAGTGTATCATTGAAAATACATTATATCATATCGTAATATGCAGTGTATCATTGAAAATACCTTATAATATAATGTAATATGCAGTGTATCATAGAAAATACCATGTAATATAACGTAATATACAGTGTATCATTGAAAATACCTTATAATATAACGTAATATGCAGTGTATCATTGAAAATACCTTCTAATATATCGTAGTTTATCATTGAAAATACCTTATAATATAACGTAATATGCAGTGTATCATTGAAAATACCTTATAATATAACGTAATATGCAGTGTATCATTGAAAATACCTTCTAATATATCGTAGTTTATCATTGAAAATACCTTATAATATAACGTAATATGCAGTGTATCATTGAAAATACCTTCTAATATATCGTAGTTTATCATTGAAAATACCTTATAATATAACGTAATATGCAGTGTATCATTGAAAATACCTTATAATATAACGTAATATACAGTGTATCATTGAAAATACCTTATAACATATCGTAATATGCAGTGTATCATTGAAAATACCTTATAATATAACGTAATATGCAGTGTATCATTGAAAATACCTTATAATATAACGTAATATGCAGTGTATCATTGAAAATACCTTATAATATAACGTAATATGCAGTGTATCATTGAAAATACCTTACGATATAACGTAATATGCAGTGTATCATTGAAAATACCTTATAATATAACGTAATATGCAGTGTATCATAGAAAATACCATGTAATATAACGTAATATGCAGTGTATCATTGAAAATACCTTCTAATATATCGTAGTTTATCATTGAAAATACCTTATAAAATAACGTAATATGCAGTGTATCATTGAAAATACCTTCTAATATATCGTAGTTTATCATTGAAAATACCTTATAATATAACGTAATATGCAGTGTATCATTGAAAATACCTTCTAATATATCGTAGTTTATCATTGAAAATACCTTATAATATAACGTAATATGCAGTGTATCATTGAAAATACCTTCTAATATATCGTAGTTTATCATTGAAAATACCTTATAATATAACGTAATATGCAGTGTATCATTGAAAATACCTTATAACATATCGTAATATGCAGTGTATCATTGAAAATACCTTATAATATAACGTAATATGCAGTGTATCATTGAAAATACCATGTAATATAACGTAATATGCAGTGTACCATTGAAAATACCTTATAACATATCGTAATTTGTAGTGTATCTTTGATAATACCTTATAATATAACGTAATATGCAGTGTATCATTGAAAATACCTGGTAATATAACGTAATATGCAGTGTATCATAGAAAATACCATGTAATATAACGTAATATACAGTGTATCATTAAAAATACCTTATAATATAACGTAATATACAGTGTATCATTGAAAATACCTTCTAATATATCGTAGTTTATCATTGAAAATACCTTATAATATAACGTAATATGCAGTGTATCATTGAAAATACCTTATATCATATCGTAATATGCAGTGTATCATTGAAAATACCTTATAATATAACGTAATATGCAGTGTATCATTGAAAATACCTTATAATATAACGTAATATGCAGTGTATCATAGAAAATACCATGTAATATAACGTAATATACAGTGTATCATTGAAAATACCTTATAATATAACGTAATATGCAGTGTATCATTGAAAATACCTTCTAATATATCGTAGTTTATCATTGAAAATACCTTATAATATAACGTAATATGCAGTGTATCATTGAAAATACCATGTAATATAACGTAATATGCAGTGTATCATTGAAAATACATTATAACATATCGTAATTTGTAGTGTATCTTTGAAAATACCTTATAATATAACGTAATATGCAGTGTATCATTGAAAATACCTTATAATATAACGTAATATGCAGTGTATCATTGAAAATACCTTATAATATAACGTAATATGCAGTGTATCATAGAAAATACCATGTAATATAACGTAATATGCAGTGTATCATTGAAAATACCTTATTACATATCGTAATATGCAGTGTATCATTGAAAATACCATATAATATAACGTAATATGCAGTGTACCATTGAAAATACCTTATAACATATCGTAATTTGTAGTGTATCTTTGAAAATACCTTATAATATAGCGTAATATCCAGTGTATCATTGAAAATACCTTATAATATAACGTAATATGCAGTGTATCATTGAAAATACCTTACGATATAACGTAATATGCAGTGTATCATTGAAAATACATTATATCATATCGTAATATGCAGTGTATCATTGAAAATACCTTATAATATAACGTAATATGCAGTGTATCATAGAAAATACCATGTAATATAACGTAATATACAGTGTATCATTGAAAATACCTTATAATATAACGTAATATGCAGTGTATCATTGAAAATACCTTCTAATATATCGTAGTTTATCATTGAAAATACCTTATAATATAACGTAATATGCAGTGTATCATTGAAAATACCTTATAATATAACGTAATATGCAGTGTATCATTGAAAATACCTTCTAATATATCGTAGTTTATCATTGAAAATACCTTATAATATAACGTAATATGCAGTGTATCATTGAAAATACCTTCTAATATATCGTAGTTTATCATTGAAAATAGCTTATAATATAACGTAATATGCAGTGTATCATTGAAAATACCTTATAATATAACGTAATATACAGTGTATCATTGAAAATACCTTATAACATATCGTAATATGCAGTGTATCATTGAAAATACCTTATAATATAACGTAATATGCAGTGTATCATTGAAAATACCTTATAATATAACGTAATATGCAGTGTATCATTGAAAATACCTTATAATATAACGTAATATGCAGTGTATCATTGAAAATACCTTACGATATAACGTAATATGCAGTGTATCATTGAAAATACCTTATAATATAACGTAATATGCAGTGTATCATAGAAAATACCATGTAATATAACGTAATATGCAGTGTATCATTGAAAATACCTTCTAATATATCGTAGTTTATCATTGAAAATACCTTATAATATAACGTAATATGCAGTGTATCATTGAAAATACCTTCTAATATATCGTAGTTTATCATTGAAAATACCTTATAATATAACGTAATATGCAGTGTATCATTGAAAATACCTTCTAATATATAGTAGTTTATCATTGAAAATACCTTATAATATAACGTAATATGCAGTGTATCATTGAAAATACCTTCTAATATATCGTAGTTTATCATTGAAAATACCTTATAATATAACGTAATATGCAGTGTATCATTGAAAATACCTTCTAATATATCGTAGTTTATCATTGAAAATACCTTATAATATAACGTAATATGCAGTGTATCATTGAAAATACCTTCTAATATATCGTAGTTTATCATTGAAAATACCTTATAATATAACGTAATATGCAGTGTATCATTGAAAATACCTTATAATATAACGTAATATACAGTGTATCATTGAAAATACCTTATAACATATCGTAATATGCAGTGTATCATTGAAAATACCTTATAATATAACGTAATATGCAGTGTATCATTGAAAATACCTTATAATATAACGTAATATGCAGTGTATCATTGAAAATACCTTATAATATAACGTAATATGCAGTGTATCATTGAAAATACCTTACGATATAACGTAATATGCAGTGTATCATTGAAAATACCTTATAATATAACGTAATATGCAGTGTATCATTGAAAATACCATGTAATATAACGTAATATGCAGTGTATCATTGAAAATACCTTCTAATATATCGTAGTTTATCATTGAAAATACCTTATAAAATAACGTAATATGCAGTGTATCATTGAAAATACCTTCTAATATATCGTAGTTTATCATTGAAAATACCTTATAATATAACGTAATATGCAGTGTATCATTGAAAATACCTTCTAATATATCGTAGTTTATCATTGAAAATACCTTATAATATAACGTAATATGCAGTGTATCATTGAAAATACCTTCTAATATATCGTAGTTTATCATTGAAAATACCTTATAATATAACGTAATATGCAGTGTATCATTGAAAATACCTTATAACATATCGTAATATGCAGTGTATCATTGAAAATACCTTATAATATAACGTAATATGCAGTGTATCATTGAAAATACCATGTAATATAACGTAATATGCAGTGTACCATTGAAAATACCTTATAACATATCGTAATTTGTAGTGTATCTTTGATAATACCTTATAATATAACGTAATATGCAGTGTATCATTGAAAATACCTGGTAATATAACGTAATATGCAGTGTATCATAGAAAATACCATGTAATATAACGTAATATACAGTGTATCATTAAAAATACCTTATAATATAACGTAATATACAGTGTATCATTGAAAATACCTTCTAATATATCGTAGTTTATCATTGAAAATACCTTATAATATAACGTAATATGCAGTGTATCATTGAAAATACCTTATATCATATCGTAATATGCAGTGTATCATTGAAAATACCTTATAATATAACGTAATATGCAGTGTATCATTGAAAATACCTTATAATATAACGTAATATGCAGTGTATCATAGAAAATACCATGTAATATAACGTAATATACAGTGTATCATTGAAAATACCTTATAATATAACGTAATATGCAGTGTATCATTGAAAATACCTTCTAATATATCGTAGTTTATCATTGAAAATACCTTATAATATAACGTAATATGCAGTGTATCATTGAAAATACCATGTAATATAACGTAATATGCAGTGTATCATTGAAAATACATTATAACATATCGTAATTTGTAGTGTATCTTTGAAAATACCTTATAATATAACGTAATATGCAGTGTATCATTGAAAATACCTTATAATATAACGTAATATGCAGTGTATCATTGAAAATACCTTATAATATAACGTAATATGCAGTGTATCATAGAAAATACCATGTAATATAACGTAATATGCAGTGTATCATTGAAAATACCTTATTACATATCGTAATATGCAGTGTATCATTGAAAATACCATATAATATAACGTAATATGCAGTGTATCATTGAAAATACCTTATAACATATCGTAATTTGTAGTGTATCTTTGAAAATACCTTATAATATAGCGTAATATCCAGTGTATCATTGAAAATACCTTATAATATAACGTAATATGCAGTGTATCATTGAAACTACCTTACGATATAACGTAATATGCAGTGTATCATTGAAAATACATTATATCATATCGTAATATGCAGTGTATCATTGAAAATACCTTATAATATAACGTAATATGCAGTGTATCATAGAAAATACCATGTAATATAACGTAATATACAGTGTATCATTGAAAATACCTTATAATATAACGTAATATGCAGTGTATCATTGAAAATACCTTCTAATATATCGTAGTTTATCATTGAAAATACCTTATAATATAACGTAATATGCAGTGTATCATTGAAAATACCTTATAATATAACGTAATATGCAGTGTATCATTGAAAATACCTTCTAATATATCGTAGTTTATCATTGAAAATACCTTATAATATAACGTAATATGCAGTGTATCATTGAAAATACCTTCTAATATATCGTAGTTTATCATTGAAAATAGCTTATAATATAACGTAATATGCAGTGTATCATTGAAAATACCTTATAATATAACGTAATATACAGTGTATCATTGAAAATACCTTATAACATATCGTAATATGCAGTGTATCATTGAAAATACCTTATAATATAACGTAATATGCAGTGTATCATTGAAAATACCTTATAATATAACGTAATATGCAGTGTATCATTGAAAATACCTTATAATATAACGTAATATGCAGTGTATCATTGAAAATACCTTACGATATAACGTAATATGCAGTGTATCATTGAAAATACCTTATAATATAACGTAATATGCAGTGTATCATAGAAAATACCATGTAATATAACGTAATATGCAGTGTATCATTGAAAATACCTTCTAATATATCGTAGTTTATCATTGAAAATACCTTATAATATAACGTAATATGCAGTGTATCATTGAAAATACCTTCTAATATATCGTAGTTTATCATTGAAAATACCTTATAATATAACGTAATATGCAGTGTATCATTGAAAATACCTTCTAATATATCGTAGTTTATCATTGAAAATACCTTATAATATAACGTAATATGCAGTGTATCATTGAAAATACCTTCTAATATATCGTAGTTTATCATTGAAAATACCTTATAATATAACGTAATATGCAGTGTATCATTGAAAATACCTTATAACATATCGTAATATGCAGTGTATCATTGAAAATACCTTATAATATAACGTAATATGCAGTGTATCATTGAAAATACCATGTAATATAACGTAATATGCAGTGTACCATTGAAAATACCTTATAACATATCGTAATTTGTAGTGTATCTTTGATAATACCTTATAATATAACGTAATATGCAGTGTATCATTGAAAATACCTGGTAATATAACGTAATATGCAGTGTATCATAGAAAATACCATGTAATATAACGTAATATACAGTGTATCATTGAAAATACCTTATAATATAACGTAATATACAGTGTATCATTGAAAATACCTTCTAATATATCGTAGTTTGTAGTGTATCTTTGATAATACCTTATAATATAACGTAATATGCAGTGTATCATTGAAAATACCTGGTAATATAACGTAATATGCAGTGTATCATTGAAAATACCTTCTAATATAACGTAATATGCAATGTATCATTGAAAATACCTTATAATATAACGTAATATGCAGTGTATCATTGAAAATACCTTATAATATAACGTAATATGCAGTGTATCATTGAAAATACCTTATAATATAACGTAATATGCAGTGTATCATTGAAAATACCTTATAATATAACGTAATATGCAGTGTATCATTGAAAATACCATGTAATATAACGTAATATGCAGTGTACCATTGAAAATACCTTATAACATATCGTAATTTGTAGTGTATCTTTGATAATACCTTATAATATAACGTAATATGCAGTGTATCATTGAAAATACCTGGTAATATAACGTAATATGCAGTGTATCATAGAAAATACCATTTAATATAACGTAATATACAGTGTATCATTGAAAATACCTTATAATATAACGTAATATACAGTGTATCATTGAAAATACCTTCTAATATATCGTAGTTTGTAGTGTATCTTTGATAATACCTTATAATATAACGTAATATGCAGTGTATCATTGAAAATACCTGGTAATATAACGTAATATGCAGTGTATCATTGAAAATACCTTCTAATATAACGTAATATGCAATGTATCATTGAAAATACCTTATAATATAACGTAATATGCAGTGTATCATTGAAAATACCTTATAACATATCGTAATTTGTAGTGTATCTTTGAAAATACCTTATGATATAACGTAATATGCAGTGTATCATTGAAAATACCTTATAATATAACGTAATATGCAGTGTATCATTGAAAATACCTTATAACATATCCTAATATGCACTGTATCATTGAAAATACCTTATAATATAACGTAATATGCAGTGTATCATTGAAAATACCATGTAATATAACGTAATATGCAGTGTACCATTGAAAATACCTTATAACATATCGTAATTTGTAGTGTATCTTTGATAATACCTTATAATATAACGTAATATGCAGTGTATCATTGAAAATACCTGGTAATATAACGTAATATGCAGTGTATCATAGAAAATACCATTTAATATAACGTAATATACAGTGTATCATTGAAAATACCTTATAATATAACGTAATATACAGTGTATCATTGAAAATACCTTCTAATATATCGTAGTTTGTAGTGTATCTTTGATAATACCTTATAATATAACGTAATATGCAGTGTATCATTGAAAATACCTGGTAATATAACGTAATATGCAGTGTATCATTGAAAATACCTTCTAATATAACGTAATATGCAATGTATCATTGAAAATACCTTATAATATAACGTAATATGCAGTGTATCATTGAAAATACCTTATAATATAACGTAATATGCAGTGTATCATTGAAAATACCTTATAATATAACGTAATATGCAGTGTATCATTGAAAATACCTTATAATATAACGTAATATGCAGTGTATCATTGAAAATACCATGTAATATAACGTAATATGCAGTGTACCATTGAAAATACCTTATAACATATCGTAATTTGTAGTGTATCTTTGATAATACCTTATAATATAACGTAATATGCAGTGTATCATTGAAAATACCTGGTAATATAACGTAATATGCAGTGTATCATAGAAAATACCATTTAATATAACGTAATATACAGTGTATCATTGAAAATACCTTATAATATAACGTAATATACAGTGTATCATTGAAAATACCTTCTAATATATCGTAGTTTGTAGTGTATCTTTGATAATACCTTATAATATAACGTAATATGCAGTGTATCATTGAAAATACCTGGTAATATAACGTAATATGCAGTGTATCATTGAAAATACCTTCTAATATAACGTAATATGCAGTGTATCATTGAAAATACCTTATAATATAACGTAATATGCAGTGTATCATTGAAAATACCTTATAATATAACGTAATATGCAGTGTATCATAGAAAATACCATGTAATATAACGTAATATGCAGTGTATCATTGAAAATACCTTATTACATATCGTAATATGCAGTGTATCATTGAAAATACCATATAATATAACGTAATATGCAGTGTACCATTGAAAATACCTTATAACATATCGTAATTTGTAGTGTATCTTTGAAAATACCTTATAATATAGCGTAATATCCAGTGTATCATTGAAAATACCTTATAATATAACGTAATATGCAGTGTATCATTGAAAATACCTTACGATATAACGTAATATGCAGTGTATCATTGAAAATACATTATATCATATCGTAATATGCAGTGTATCATTGAAAATACCTTATAATATAACGTAATATGCAGTGTATCATAGAAAATACCATGTAATATAACGTAATATACAGTGTATCATTGAAAATACCTTATAATATAACGTAATATGCAGTGTATCATTGAAAATACCTTCTAATATATCGTAGTTTATCATTGAAAATACCTTATAATATAACGTAATATGCAGTGTATCATTGAAAATACCTTATAATATAACGTAATATGCAGTGTATCATTGAAAATACCTTCTAATATATCGTAGTTTATCATTGAAAATACCTTATAATATAACGTAATATGCAGTGTATCATTGAAAATACCTTCTAATATATCGTAGTTTATCATTGAAAATAGCTTATAATATAACGTAATATGCAGTGTATCATTGAAAATACCTTATAATATAACGTAATATACAGTGTATCATTGAAAATACCTTATAACATATCGTAATATGCAGTGTATCATTGAAAATACCTTGTAATATAACGTAATATGCAGTGTATCATTGAAAATACCTTATAATATAACGTAATATGCAGTGTATCATTGAAAATACCTTATAATATAACGTAATATGCAGTGTATCATTGAAAATACCTTACGATATAACGTAATATGCAGTGTATCATTGAAAATACCTTATAATATAACGTAATATGCAGTGTATCATAGAAAATACCATGTAATATAACGTAATATGCAGTGTATCATTGAAAATACCTTCTAATATATCGTAGTTTATCATTGAAAATACCTTATAATATAACGTAATATGCAGTGTACCATTGAAAATACCTTCTAATATATCGTAGTTTATCATTGAAAATACCTTATAATATAACGTAATATGCAGTGTATCATTGAAAATACCTTCTAATATATCGTAGTTTATCATTGAAAATACCTTATAATATAACGTAATATGCAGTGTATCATTGAAAATACCTTCTAATATATCGTAGTTTATCATTGAAAATACCTTATAATATAACGTAATATGCAGTGTATCATTGAAAATACCTTATAACATATCGTAATATGCAGTGTATCATTGAAAATACCTTATAATATAACGTAATATGCAGTGTATCATTGAAAATACCATGTAATATAACGTAATATGCAGTGTACCATTGAAAATACCTTATAACATATCGTAATTTGTAGTGTATCTTTGATAATACCTTATAATATAACGTAATATGCAGTGTATCATTGAAAATACCTGGTAATATAACGTAATATGCAGTGTATCATAGAAAATACCATTTAATATAACGTAATATGCAGTGTATCATTGAAAATACCTTATATTATAACGTAATATACAGTGTATCATTGAAAATACCTTCTAATATATCGTAGTTTGTAGTGTATCTTTGATAATACCTTATAATATAACGTAATATGCAGTGTATCATTGAAAATACCTTATAATATAACGTAATATGCAGTGTATCATTGAAAATACCTTCTAATATAACGTAATATGCAATGTATCATTGAAAATACCTTATAATATAACGTAATATGCAGTGTATCATTGAAAATACCTTATAATATAACGTAATATGCAGTGTATCATTGAAAATACCTTATAATATAACGTAATATGCAGTGTATCATTGAAAATACCTTA
>CAKAJI010000428.1:0-24870 GCA_916610255.1 Lasioglossum lativentre
AAATACCATGTAATATAACGTAATATGCAGTGTATCATTGAAAATACCTTATAATATAACGTAATATGCAGTATATCATTGAAAATACCTTATATCATATCGTAATATGCAGTGCATCATTGAAAATACCTTATAATATAACGTAATATGCAGTGTATCATTGAAAATACCTTGTAATATAACGTAATATGCAGTGTATCATTGAAAATACCTTATAATATAACGTAATATGCAGTGTATCATTGAAAATACCTTATAATATAACGTAATATGCAGTGTATCATAGAAAATACCATGTAATATAACGTAATATACAGTGTATCATTGAAAATACCTTATAATATAACGTAATATGCAGTGTATCATTGAAAATACCTTCTAATATATCGTAGTTTATCATTGAAAATACCTTATAATATAACGTAATATGCAGTGTATCATTGAAAATACCTTGTAATATAACGTAATATGCAGTGTATCATTGAAAATACCTTATAATATAACGTAATATGCAGTGTATCATTGAAAATACCTTATAACATATCCTAATATGCTGTGTATCTTAGAAAATACCTTATAATATTACGTAATATGCAGTGTATCATTGAAAATACCTTATAATATAACGTAATATGCAGTGTATCATTGAAAATACCTTGTAATATAACGTAATATGCAGTGTATCATTGAAAATACCATATAATATAACGTAATATGCAGTGTATCATTGAAAATACCTTATAATATAACGTAATATGCAGGGTATCATTGAAAATACCTTATAATATAACGTAATATGCAGTGTATCATTGAAAATACCTTATAATATAACGTAATATGCAGTGTATCATTAAAAATACCTTATAATATAGCGTAATATGCAGTGTATCATTGAAAATACCTTATAATATAACGTAATATGCAGTGTATCATTGAAAATACCTTATAATATAACGTAATATGCAGTGTATCATTGAAAATACCTTATAATATAACGTAATATGCAGTGTATCATTGAAAATACCTTATAATATAACGTAATATGCAGTATATCATAGAAAATACCATGTAATATACAGTGTATCATTGAAAATACCTTATAATATAACGTAATATGCAGTGTATCAATGAAAATACCTTATAATATAACGTAATATGCAGTGTATCATTGAAAATACCATATAATATAACGTAACATGCAGTGTATCATTGAAAATACCTTATAATATAACGTAATATGTAGTGTATCATTGAAAATACCTTATAATATAGCGTAATATGCAGTGTGTCATTGAAAATACCTTATAATATAGCGTAATATGCAGTGTATCATTGAAAATACCTTACAATATAACGTAATATGCAGTGTATCATTGAAAATACCTTGTAATATAACGTAATATGCAGTGTATCATTGAAAATACCTTATAATATAACGTAATATGCAGTGTATCATTGAAAATACCTTATAATATAACGTAATATGCAGTGTATCATAGAAAATAGCATGTAATATAACGTAATATGCAGTGTATCATTAAAAATACCTTATAATATAGCGTAATATGCAGTGTATCATTGAAAATACCTTATAACATATCCTAATATGCAGTGTATCTTAGAAAATACCTTATAATATTACGTAATATGCAGTGTATCATTGAAAATACCTTATAATATAACGTAATATGCAGTGTATCATTGAAAATACCTTGTAATATAACGTAATATGCAGTGTATCATTGAAAATACCATATAATATAACGTAATATGCAGTGTATCATTGAAAATACCTTATAATATAACGTAATATGCAGGGTATCATTGAAAATACCTTATAATATAACGTAATATGCAGTGTATCATTGAAAATACCTTATAATATAACGTAATATGCAGTGTATCATTAAAAATACCTTATAATATAGCGTAATATGCAGTGTATCATTGAAAATACCTTATAATATAACGTAATATGCAGTGTATCATTGAAAATACCTTATAATATAACGTAATATGCAGTGTATCATTGAAAATACCTTATAATATAACGTAATATGCAGTGTATCATTGAAAATACCTTATAATATAACGTAATATGCAGTATATCATAGAAAATACCATGTAATATACAGTGTATCATTGAAAATACCTTATAATATAACGTAATATGCAGTGTATCAATGAAAATACCTTATAATATAACGTAATATGCAGTGTATCATTGAAAATACCATATAATATAACGTAACATGCAGTGTATCATTGAAAATACCTTATAATATAACGTAATATGTAGTGTATCATTGAAAATACCTTATAATATAGCGTAATATGCAGTGTGTCATTGAAAATACCTTATAATATAGCGTAATATGCAGTGTATCATTGAAAATACCTTTCAATATAACGTAATATGCAGTGTATCATTGAAAATACCTTGTAATATAACGTAATATGCAGTGTATCATTGAAAATACCTTATAATATAACGTAATATGCAGTGTATCATTGAAAATACCTTATAATATAACGTAATATGCAGTGTATCATAGAAAATAGCATGTAATATAACGTAATATGCAGTGTATCATTAAAAATACCTTATAATATAGCGTAATATGCAGTGTATCATTGAAAATACCTTATAATATAGCGTAATATGCAGTGTATCATTGAAAATACCTTATAATATAACGTAATATGCAGTGTATCATTGAAAATACCTTATAATATAACGTAATATGCAGTGTATCATTAAAAATACCATGTAATATAACGTAATATACAGTGTATCATTGAAAATACCTTATAATATAACGTAATATGCAGTATATCATTGAAAATACCTTATATCATATCGTAATATGCAGTGCATCATTGAAAATACCTTATAATATAACGTAATATGCAGTGTATCATTGAAAATACCTTGTAATATAACGTAATATGCAGTGTATCATTGAAAATACCTTATAATATAACGTAATATGCAGTGTATCATTGAAAATACCTTATAATATAACGTAATATGCAGTGTATCATAGAAAATACCATGTAATATAACGTAATATACAGTGTATCATTGAAAATACCTTATAATATAACGTAATATGCAGTGTATCATTGAAAATACCTTCTAATATATCGTAGTTTATCATTGAAAATACCTTATAATATAACGTAATATGCAGTGTATCATTGAAAATACCTTGTAATATAACGTAATATGCAGTGTATCATTGAAAATACCTTATAATATAACGTAATATGCAGTGTATCATTGAAAATACCTTATAACATATCCTAATATGCAGTGTATCTTAGAAAATACCTTATAATATTACGTAATATGCAGTCTATCATTGAAAATACCTTATAATATAACGTAATATGCAGTGTATCATTGAAAATACCTTGTAATATAACGTAATATGCAGTGTATCATTGAAAATACCATATAATATAACGTAATATGCAGTGTATCATTGAAAATACCTTATAATATAACGTAATATGCAGGGTATCATTGAAAATACCTTATAATATAACGTAATATGCAGTGTATCATTGAAAATACCTTATAATATAACGTAATATGCAGTGTATCATTAAAAATACCTTATAATATAGCGTAATATGCAGTGTATCATTGAAAATACCTTATAATATAACGTAATATGCAGTGTATCATTGAAAATACCTTATAATATAACGTAATATGCAGTGTATCATTGAAAATACCTTATAATATAACGTAATATGCAGTGTATCATTGAAAATACCTTATAATATAACGTAATATGCAGTATATCATAGAAAATACCATGTAATATACAGTGTATCATTGAAAATACCTTATAATATAACGTAATATGCAGTGTATCAATGAAAATACCTTATAATATAGCGTAATATGCAGTGTATCATTGAAAATACCTTATAATATAACGTAATATGCAGTGTATCATTGAAAATACCTTATAATATAACGTAATATGCAGTGTATCATAGAAAATACCATGTAATATAACGTAATATACAGTGTATCATTGAAAATACCTTATAATATAACGTAATATGCAGTGTATCATTGAAAATACCTTCTAATATATCGTAGTTTATCATTGAAAATACCCTATAATATAACGTAATATGCAGTGTATCATTGAAAATACCTTATTATATAGCGTAATATGCAGTGTATCATTGAAAATACCTTATAATATAACGTAATATGCAGTATATCATAGAAAATACCATGTAATATAACGTAATATACAGTATATCATTGAAAATACCTTATAATATAACGTAATATGCAGTGTATCATTGAAAATACCTTCTAATATATCGTAGTTTATCATTGAAAATACCCTATAATATAACGTAAAATGAGTGTATCATTGAAAATACCTTATTATATAGCGTAATATGCAGTGTATCATTGAAAATACCTTATAATATAACGTAATATGCAGTATATCATAGAAAATACCATGTAATATAACGTAATATACAGTATATCATTGAAAATACCTTATAATATAACGTAATATGCAGTGTATCATTGAAAATACCTTATAACATATCCTAATATGCAGTGTATCTTAGAAAATACCTTATAGTATAACGTAGTATGCAGTGTATCATTGAAAATACCTTATAATATAGCGTAATATGCAGTGTATCATTGAAAATACCTTATAATATAACGTAATATGCAGTGTATCATTAAAAATACCTTATAATATGGCGTAATATGCAGTGTATCATTGAAAATACCTTATAATATAGCGTAATATGCAGTGTATCATTGAAAATACCTTATAATATAACGTAATATGCAGTGTATCATTGAAAATACCTTATAATATAACGTAATATGCAGTGTATCATAGAAAATACCATGTAATATAACGTAATATACAGTGTATCATTGAAAATACCTTATAATATAACGTAATATGCAGTATATCATTGAAAATACCATGTAATATAACGTAATATACAGTATATCATTGAAAATACCTTATAATATAACGTAATATGCAGTGTATCATTGAAAATACCTTGTAATATAACGTAATATGCAGTGTATCATTGAAAATACCTTATAATATAACGTAATATGCAGTGTATCATTGAAAATACCTTATAACATATCCTAATATGCAGTGTATCTTAGAAAATACCTTATAATATTACGTAATATGCAGTGTATCATTGAAAATACCTTATAATATAACGTAATATGCAGTGTATCATTGAAAATACCTTCTAATATATCGTAGTTTATCATTGAAAATACCTTATAATATAACGTAATATGCAGTGTATCATTGAAAATACCTTGTAATATAACGTAATATGCAGTGTATCATTGAAAATACCTTATAATATAACGTAATATGCAGTGTATCATTGAAAATACCTTATAACATATCCTAATATGCAGTGTATCTTAGAAAATACCTTATAATATAACGTAATATGCAGTGTATCATTGAAAATACCTTATAATATAACGTAATATGCAGTGTATCATTGAAAATACCTTGTAATATAACGTAATATGCAGTGTATCATTGAAAATACCATATAATATAACGTAATATGCAGTGTATCTTAGAAAATACCTTATAATATTACGTAATATGCAGTGTATCATTGAAAATACCTTATAATATAACGTAATATGCAGTGTATCATTGAAAATACCTTGTAATATAACGTAATATGCAGTGTATCATTGAAAATACCATATAATATAACGTAATATGCAGTGTATCATTGAAAATACCTTATAATATAACGTAATATGCAGGGTATCATTGAAAATACCTTATAATATAACGTAATATGCAGTGTATCATTGAAAATACCTTATAATATAACGTAATATGCAGTGTATCATTAAAAATACCTTATAATATAGCGTAATATGCAGTGTATCATTGAAAATACCTTATAATATAGCGTAATATGCAGTGTATCATTGAAAATACCTTATAATATAACGTAATATGCAGTGTATCATTGAAAATACCTTATAATATAACGTAATATGCAGTGTATCATAGAAAATACCATGTAATATAACGTAATATACAGTGTATCATTGAAAATACCTTATAATATAACGTAATATGCAGTGTATCATTGTAAATACCTTCTAATATATCGTAGTTTATCATTGAAAATACCTTATAATATAACGTAATATGCAGTGTATCATTGAAAATACCTTGTAATATAACGTAATATGCAGTATATCATTGAAAATACCTTATAATATAACGTAATATGCAGTGTATCATTGAAAATACCTTATAACATATCCTAATATGCAGTGTATCTTAGAAAATACCTTATAATATAACGTAATATGCAGTGTATCATTGAAAATACCTTATAATATAGCCTAATATGCAGTGTATCATTGAAAATACCTTATAATATAACGTAATATGCAGTATATCATAGAAAATACCATGTAATATAACGTAATATACAGTATATCATTGAAAATACCTTATAATATAACGTAATATGCAGTGTATCATTGAAAATACCTTCTAATATATCGTAGTTTATCATTGAAAATACCTTATAATATAACGTAATATGCAGTGTATCATTGAAAATACCGTGTAATATAACGTAATATGCAGTGTATCATTGAAAATACCTTATAATATAACGTAATATGCAGTGTATCATTGAAAATACCTTGTAATATAACGTAATATGCAGTGTATCATTGAAAATACCATATAATGTAACGTAATATGCAGTGTATCATTGAAAATACCTTATAATATAACGTAATATGCAGTGTATCATTAAAAATACCTTATAATATAGCGTAATATGCAGTGTATCATTGAAAATACCTTATAATATAGCGTAATATGCAGTGTATCATTGAAAATACCTTATAATATAACGTAATATGCAGTGTATCATTGAAAATACCTTATAATATAACGTAATATGCAGTGTATCATAGAAAATACCATGTAATATAACGTAATATACAGTGTATCATTGAAAATACCTTATAATATAACGTAATATGCAGTATATCATTGAAAATACCTTATAATATAACGTAATATGCAGTGTATCATTGAAAATACCTTATAACATATCCTAATATGCAGTGTATCTTAGAAAATACCTTATAATATAACGTAATATGCAGTGTATCATTGAAAATACCTTATAATATAGCGTAATATGCAGTGTATCATTGAAAATACCTTACGATATAACGTAATATGCAGTGTATCATTGAAAATACCTTATATCATATCGTAATATGCAGTGTATCATTGAAAATACCTTATAATATAACGTAATATGCAGTGTATCATAGAAAATACCATGTAATATAACGTAATATACAGTGTATCATTGAAAATACCTTATAATATAACGTAATATGCAGTGTATCATTGAAAATACCTTATAATATAACGTAAAATGCAGTATATCATAGAAAATACCATGTAATATAACGTAATATACAGTGTATCATTGAAAATACCTTATAATATAACGTAATATGCAGTGTATCATTGAAAATACCTTCTAATATATCGTTGTTTATCATTGAATATACCTTATAATATAACGTAATATGCAGTGTATCATTGAAAATACCTTATAATATAACGTAATATGCAGTGTATCATAGAAAATACCATGTAATATAACGTAATATACAGTGTATCATTGAAAATACCTTATAATATAACGTAATATGCAGTGTATCATTGAAAATACCTTCTAATATATCGTAGTTTATCATTGAAAATACCTTATAATATAACGTAATATGCAGTGTATCATTGAAAATACCTTGTAATATAACGTAATATGCAGTGTATCATTGAAAATACCTTATAATATAACGTGTGACGTTGCAAGTTTGCAGCGTCCCTTCCCTACCCCAAGAATAGCGAAAAGAAAAACCGAGTTACGTATGGACCGGGCCGATCCTGTCTCGAACCACGAATCCGCACGCGGAAAAGCGAGCGTTCCCCGAGGAAACAAAAATACCGAAATTCCAGCTGACGCCCGATACGTTTGCCGAGTACGGCTAAGTTGCAGGGGCGTATCATCAGGGCGACGAGACCGCCGAAAACTCCCGAAGCAGGAAACCAAGGCAAGGAGCGCCCGAAATCTGAGAAAGGCCGAACAACAATAGTCCGTGCACGGGCGAATATAAAAGGAGTCAAAACACACGGGCCAATCAACCCGGAGGCGCCGACGTGGGACCAGAACCCCTACCGAACATCGTTCTTTTCGCGATCCCGTCGTCGCCTCACCCCGCTTAAAATGGGGTTCTAGCGTGGGTGGTGGACAAGACACCTGAGAGGGAACATCCTCACCGGTCGTTTATCGCAACCGGTAATTTCGCGAGTAAATTCTCGGGCTCCTAGGTTCCGTTAGGACACGGCCCTGCGTAGCGCTAGATCGCCAGCGTGAAGTACGCCACTAGGGGATTTCGGCTAGGTCGCTAGAGTGGGGGGAACCAGAATCGATACGCGCCGTGGCGAGAATCGAAGGAATCACTGTCGTACCGGCTCGCATAGCGAGAGTGCCGCTCTGTTTTTGATATCGAAAGATCTCGTACGTTAGATTCCGCGTGCGGAGAGTGCCACTGTCGAGAATCCCGACTATCGAGGGAAGGAAACTCAGCCGTCCTATTACTTCCGAAGGACACCGATTCCGAGTCACGGTAAGTCGACAGTGATTCCGTAAACTCGTCTACGAGCGAGCTCGTTAATTTCGCGGGGGGCACGAGCCGATCGCCGACTCTGTCCCCGATATTCGCGTGTGCCGAGGCGCTTCCCGCCTCGTGCCCAGGGCTCGTACCGATCCGACGGTACTTTGAGCCGATTCAAGAGGTTCCCTTCCGTTAGCATATCGGAAGTTTTCCTCGGGAGAACCGACAGCGTCGTGAGATAGCTCCTTTTCGCGGACATTACAGTACGCGTTTCGCGAAGGTAGGAATCGCCATTTCGCGGGAGTTAGATATCGCTTAGATCGCGCGAGCCGTTACCATCTCGTTCGCGGAAACTTTCGAATTTCCCGAGAACGATCGCGACAGTCGCGACCCGTGCGACGAACGTCTTCGCACGTCGACAACCGCGCGCTGCGAACCTCCACCTTATCGCAATCCTGTACAAGGAGCGCGGGCTCCCGGTTGCGGCCACGTGGCCGCGCGCCTGTAATTATTGACGACTAATTAAATGACTGAGAGCGAAAATCGAATTCGTTAATTTCGCCTGTGAGATCCGCCCTGCCGTGAGGGCTGTCCCCGCTATTCCCGTGTCCGAACTTCCGACTCCTCGCGCCTTCCTCTCGACCTCGCGCTTCTCGATATTCGGCCTTCGCGTCAGCTGACCCGCGAGCAAACCGAGAGAACGCTTCGTGCGGTACCCTTCCGGTACCTGGCGCCCGAACTTGTCGAATCACGTCAATCTTGATCGAATTTCGAGAGGTGCGTTTGTCCCGGGTGGACCGCGTCCGCACGGCCGCGCGCGGCCCGGCCTCAGCGCCTATAAAATCCCGGAAGTTGCCGTTCTTCCCCGTACTCGGTCCGACGGAAAAAGGGCAACGTGACAAATTGGCGCCCGAACAGGGACCTCTCTCTTGTAAGGGTTTTTCCGAGAACAGAGAGAGGCACGGCAATAGCTAGGGACTCTCACAGAAAGGTCGCGGTCAGTTTTCGGGAATCGCGTATTCGACGAAATACAAAGGACTATCTCTCCGACGCTGTGCTCGGAGACCACGCTCAACCACGTTTCGTAACGTCTAGCGTTTTCTCCGTGCGTACCTCTCGACGGAGGAAAATTTACAACGAGCCAGCTCGACAGTATTATTGTAAAATAAATTGTATAATGTGGTAAATTTTGTAAATTTGTAAATTATGTAAGGGTGTGTACGTTTTTCGGTGTTGGGGCAAATATCGTGGCCCTTTCCAAAATTCCCATCCGAGAAACCGTTAACGTTTGTAATTGTTGGTGACATTGTCGTGTACCGCGTATTGTCGTACGGGAGATCCCTGTAGCATTAGAGTTGTTATTGCTCCAATAAAAGGCGTTGTCGTTAGCGCTGTGTGGTACGCGTTCGGAAAACACGCGTAAGAGAATTCGTGTCGGTCGAAGAAATCGGGTTTCGTGTTACGGGTAACAGAGAACAACGGTTCCGTGCGAACGAAGGTGTCCGGACAAGTCGCGTAAACATCGCGCTGTATAGTTCGCGTTAAAAGGCCTTGAGTCAAGGGGGACCTGGTATTAACCGAGACGCGAAGAAAAACAAACTTCGCAGTTTCGAACGACATACCGGGTGACGGAAAGATTGGGGAAAGATGTACACCAGCTCGAAGGTTTGGAAGGATGACGATCGGTCGGAATATAGCGAGTGCGACGGAGAGGGGTACACCGGGCCGACTGTAAAAAGCGACCCGGTGGACCTCAGCCCGCACCGAACTGTAACGACCCTGCAAATACCGACTCCGCGGCGTCGTCCGACCCAAGGTTTCGAAACCGGTGTTTCCGTGCCCCCGAGTACCAAGGAAGAGCCGAGCCCCGTAGTAAAGAGAGAGAAACCGCTAACGGCCTACGAGGTGGTACGAAAATGGCAGCTCAAATTCTCCGGAGAGGCGGGGGAAGATTCAGAAATGTTCTTCACCCGACTCACGGATTTGCGAAGGGTTTCGAACCTTCAAGACGAGGACCTCCTACGCTGTTTGCCGGTTTGTCTCTCGGGCGTTGCAGCGCTCTGGTACTCCACCTGCCCCGTAATGACCACGTGGGACGAATTTACCGAAGAATGGCGTCTAAATTTCCGCGATCCGGATTACCAAGAACTTCTCGAGCACGATCTCCGCGTGCGGAAACAGGGTCCGGACGAACCTGTACGCGATTACCTCACGTACATGAAGGTTATGATGCAGCGATTGCAGAAACCGTGGCCGGAAGAAAAGAAAATGAAATTAATCTATTGGGGCGCGCGAGATGAATTGCGGGCAGTAATACCGCTCGCGTCGTTAAATACGGTACGCGAATTAGAAATAAACATGCGAGAAGCCGCGCGGCATCTCTCTCCCGGAACCGTTGACGTTTATCGCTCTCCGTTCCTCGCGAATAAAGAATTTGATTACGATCCGCGGAGATACACGAAGAAAACGAAAAACCTAGGTCGGGAAAAAGCCCATTGGACGTCGAAATATGAGACCGTAAATCGTATCGCCGCAGCCGAGAGTACCGACAGCGAGGAAGAGAGATACCGCGCCGGCCCCTCTCGTTCCCGCGGAGCCCCTACCACCGAACGCTCGACCAACCGACCGCGCCCGAAACCGGCGCGTATGACGCGCGGCGAGAACAGCTGGGAAGGCCCGACGGTTGCAGGTACCGGTCGCGCCGTCAAGTCGCCGGACAACCAACCGACGGCTGACGACACGTGCTGGAACTGTCAAAAGCCGGGCCATCGATCGCGAAATTGTCGTGAAAGACCGCGAATCCATTGCTACCGATGCGGCGAACAGGGGGTAACCTCGAAGCAATGCCGTCGGTGCAATCGGAACGCGGGAAACGAACGAGGGAGCCGCTCGTAAGAGCCCGATCGGCTTCGCCAAAATTATTAACGGCTCCGGAAAAACATCTGTCGGCGTCGCGAGAATTATTACCTCTCTCGGACGAAAAATTATCGGTACCGTATGTTTTGATTTCGGCGCGCGTAAGCGAACAAAGTGTCGAGCGCGACCGCGCGCCTCGACCGTCGCTTCTCGTAATCGACGCGCGTATCGGAAAACATGTCGTAAAAGCCCTAATTGATTCCGGTTCTTCGATATCGTTCGTAAGTCGCGCCGTTTTAAATTTAATCGGAGATGCAGCCCAGATATCAGCAGCTGAGCGACCGTGTTATTTTCTTTTGGCCACGGGGGCAGTCGATCGCGCGACCGTACAGGCACGTTTTAAATTGCGAATCGGAGACCAGACCCACGAAATTCTCGTACGCGTTCTCGATAATTTAGTCAATTCCGTATTATTGGGAATTGACGTAATCGCAAAATTCGGTATCGTAGTCGAATACCATCGAGCCGTGTGGTACTTCGCGTCGCGACCACGTGTCGAATTTCCCTTCGGCAGAACAATGAGCGAGCCGCTCTGTTGTGGCCTACAGATTTTAACGGTCAACGAAAAGGAGCGGCTACGGAAATTTTTAAAACGCGAAATGAAAGATTTTGCGGGAGTACCGGGCGTAACGGATTTGACCATGCACAAAATTGATGTTGGCGATAATAAGCCAATTAAACAACGTTATTACACGGTTTCACCGAAAGTTCAGGAAGCGATCTATAAAGAAGTAGATTCGTTACTGGCCACCGGAATTATCGAGCCGTCGGAAAGTGAATGGTCAAGCCCTATCGTCATGGTCAAGAAGCCAAATGGTACATATCGGTTTTGTTTAGATTTTCGCAAAGTCAATGAAGTCTCGAAAAAAGACGCGTATCCGCTACCGATTATGTCGAGCATTCTAGATAAACTACGGGCCGCGCGATATATCTCGACCCTCGATCTCAGCCAGGCGTACTTCCAAATACCGCTCGAAGAATCGAGCAAGCAGATTACCGCGTTTACCGTTCCGGGGAAGGGGTTGTTTCAATTCAAACGTATGCCGTACGGACTCACGGGAGCCCCGGCTACGTTTCAACGCTTATTAGATCGCCTAATAGGACCGGAAATGGAGCCCCATGCGTTCGCGTATTTGGACGATATTATTATCGCGACGACGACGTTCGACCAACATCTCGAGTGGCTCAGCCGGGTTCTAAATAGAGTAAAAACGGCCGGCCTGATAATAAACCCGGATAAATGCGAATTCTGCAGGGAGGAGGTACGGTATTTGGGATTCGTGGTCAGCAGGGAGGGGCTAAAAGTCGACGGAGACAAAGTCGCGCCTGTTCTGTCCTTTCCGGTTCCGAGAAATATTAAACAACTTAGACGATTTCTCGGAATGGCTTCGTGGTATCGAAGATTCATTCCGGATTTCGCAACGGTATCGGAACCGATGAACATTTTGCTTCGGAAGGGACAAACATGGAAGTGGGAAAGCGGACAACAATCCGCTTTCGAAAAAGTAAGATCTTTGATCGCGACAGCCCCGACCCTTGCATGCCCACATTTCGAGTTACCGTTCGTTCTCCAAACCGACGCGAGTACCGTTGGTCTGGGCGCAGTACTGGTGCAGGAGATCGAGGAAGTCGAAAGGGTTATCGCATTCGCGAGTCGGTCTTTAAACAACGCCGAACGAAAATATTCCGCGACGGAACTAGAATGTCTCGCTATCGTGTGGGCCGTACAGAAATTCCGACCGTATTTGGAGGGTTACCGTTTTACGGTAATCACGGATCACAATAGTTTACGGTGGTTACGACAATTACGAAATCCATCAGGAAGGCTCGCTCGTTGGGCATTACAACTGCTAGAATACGATTTCGAAATCGTTTATCGACAGGGCGCATTAAACCGCGTACCGGACGCCCTTTCGCGAATGTTTGAAAATACCGAAAAAGGGGAAAACGCGGAAGAGACCGTGGCCGCGATACGACTAGATTGGTATGAGGAAAAATTTCGGGCAGTAGAAAGTTCCCCGGAAAAACACCCTGACTGGTCGAGCCGAGGGGGGCAGCTTTTCCATCGCCGTACCGACCCATTAATGGCCGAGATTCTCGGGGGCGACTTAAATGAATGGAAGTTAGTCGTACCAGTAGAGGGGAGACCCGAGATTCTAAAAGAATCACACGACGAAGCGCAAGCGGGTCATCTTGGCGTAGAAAAAACTTACCACCGAGTCGCGACCAGATATTATTGGCCGGGTATGTTTCGAACCGTGGTCGAGTACGTGCGACGCTGCCCCATTTGCCAAGTAACGAAGGTGGAACAAACTCTCCCCTCCGGGCTCATGGGAAGGCGTCGTATCGAAGCTCCGTGGATTGTCGTCGCCGCGGACATAATGGGCCCGTTTCCGTCGAGTCGTGCAGGGTACTCCTACTTGCTAGTAATGCAAGATCTTTTTACAAAATGGGTAGAATGCTGTCCCCTCCGCCGGGCAACAGGGGTAAAAATTTCCGAAGCCCTGGAAGATTTAATTTTCTCGCGCTGGGGAACCCCAGAAGTATTACTAACCGATAACGGTACCGAATTTGTTAATAAAGCGATTCACGAGCTAGCGAAAACCTACGGGATAAAAATTACGACAACACCTCCGTATCACCCGCAGGCGAATCCGGTAGAACGGGTTAATCGCGTATTAAAAACCATGATAGTCGCGTTTATCGGAAAGGACCAAGTTGCAAGTTTGCAGCGTCCCTTCCCTACCCCAAGAATAGCGAAAAGAAAAACCGAGTTACGTATGGACCGGGCCGATCCTGTCTCGAACCACGAATCCGCACGCGGAAAAGCGAGCGTTCCCCGAGGAAACAAAAATACCGAAATTCCAGCTGACGCCCGATACGTTTGCCGAGTACGGCTAAGTTGCAGGGGCGTATCATCAGGGCGACGAGACCGCCGAAAACTCCCGAAGCAGGAAACCAAGGCAAGGAGCGCCCGAAATCTGAGAAAGGCCGAACAACAATAGTCCGTGCACGGGCGAATATAAAAGGAGTCAAAACACACGGGCCAATCAACCCGGAGGCGCCGACGTGGGACCAGAACCCCTACCGAACATCGTTCTTTTCGCGATCCCGTCGTCGCCTCACCCCGCTTAAAATGGGGTTCTAGCGTGGGTGGTGGACAAGACACCTGAGAGGGAACATCCTCACCGGTCGTTTATCGCAACCGGTAATTTCGCGAGTAAATTCTCGGGCTCCTAGGTTCCGTTAGGACACGGCCCTGCGTAGCGCTAGATCGCCAGCGTGAAGTACGCCACTAGGGGATTTCGGCTAGGTCGCTAGAGTGGGGGGAACCAGAATCGATACGCGCCGTGGCGAGAATCGAAGGAATCACTGTCGTACCGGCTCGCATAGCGAGAGTGCCGCTCTGTTTTTGATATCGAAAGATCTCGTACGTTAGATTCCGCGTGCGGAGAGTGCCACTGTCGAGAATCCCGACTATCGAGGGAAGGAAACTCAGCCGTCCTATTACTTCCGAAGGACACCGATTCCGAGTCACGGTAAGTCGACAGTGATTCCGTAAACTCGTCTACGAGCGAGCTCGTTAATTTCGCGGGGGGCACGAGCCGATCGCCGACTCTGTCCCCGATATTCGCGTGTGCCGAGGCGCTTCCCGCCTCGTGCCCAGGGCTCGTACCGATCCGACGGTACTTTGAGCCGATTCAAGAGGTTCCCTTCCGTTAGCATATCGGAAGTTTTCCTCGGGAGAACCGACAGCGTCGTGAGATAGCTCCTTTTCGCGGACATTACAGTACGCGTTTCGCGAAGGTAGGAATCGCCATTTCGCGGGAGTTAGATATCGCTTAGATCGCGCGAGCCGTTACCATCTCGTTCGCGGAAACTTTCGAATTTCCCGAGAACGATCGCGACAGTCGCGACCCGTGCGACGAACGTCTTCGCACGTCGACAACCGCGCGCTGCGAACCTCCACCTTATCGCAATCCTGTACAAGGAGCGCGGGCTCCCGGTTGCGGCCACGTGGCCGCGCGCCTGTAATTATTGACGACTAATTAAATGACTGAGAGCGAAAATCGAATTCGTTAATTTCGCCTGTGAGATCCGCCCTGCCGTGAGGGCTGTCCCCGCTATTCCCGTGTCCGAACTTCCGACTCCTCGCGCCTTCCTCTCGACCTCGCGCTTCTCGATATTCGGCCTTCGCGTCAGCTGACCCGCGAGCAAACCGAGAGAACGCTTCGTGCGGTACCCTTCCGGTACCTGGCGCCCGAACTTGTCGAATCACGTCAATCTTGATCGAATTTCGAGAGGTGCGTTTGTCCCGGGTGGACCGCGTCCGCACGGCCGCGCGCGGCCCGGCCTCAGCGCCTATAAAATCCCGGAAGTTGCCGTTCTTCCCCGTACTCGGTCCGACGGAAAAAGGGCAACGTGACAAACGTAATATGCAGTGTATCATTGAAAATACCTTATAA
Source organism: Lasioglossum lativentre (assembly GCA_916610255.1). Classification (NCBI taxonomy): domain Eukaryota; kingdom Metazoa; phylum Arthropoda; class Insecta; order Hymenoptera; family Halictidae; genus Lasioglossum; species Lasioglossum lativentre. Next base: position 16,120 of record CAKAJI010000428.1, read on the forward strand.
CATATCCTAATATGCAGTGTATCTTAGAAAATACCTTATAATATTACGTAATATGCAGTGTATCATTGAAAATACCTTATAATATAACGTAATATGCAGTGTATCATTGAAAATACCTTGTAATATAACGTAATATGCAGTGTATCATTGAAAATACCATATAATATAACGTAATATGCAGTGTATCATTGAAAATACCTTATAATATAACGTAATATGCAGGGTATCATTGAAAATACCTTATAATATAACGTAATATGCAGTGTATCATTGAAAATACCTTATAATATAACGTAATATGCAGTGTATCATTAAAAATACCTTATAATATAGCGTAATATGCAGTGTATCATTGCAAATACCATATAATATAACGTAATATGCAGTGTATCATTGAAAATACCTTATAATATAACGTAATATGCAGGGTATCATTGAAAATACCTTATAATATAACGTAATATGCAGTGTATCATTGAAAATACCTTATAATATAACGTAATATGCAGTGTATCATTAAAAATACCTTATAATATAGCGTAATATGCAGTGTATCATTGCAAATACCATATAATATAACGTAATATGCAGTGTATCATTGAAAATACCTTATAATATAACGTAATATGCAGTGTATCATTGAAAATACCTTATAATATAACGTAATATGCAGTGTATCATTGAAAATACCTTATAATATAACGTAATATGCAGTGTATCATTAAAAATACCTTATAATATAGCGTAATATGCAGTGTATCATTGAAAATACCTTATAATATAGCGTAATATGCAGTGTATCATTGAAAATACCTTATAATATAACGTAATATGCAGTGTATCATTGAAAATACCTTATAATATAACGTAATATGCAGTGTATCATTGAAAATAGTTTATAATATAACGTAATATGCAGTGAATCATAGAAAATACCATGTAATATAACGTAATATACAGTGTATCATTGAAAATACCTTATAATATAACGTAACATGCAGTGTATCATTGAAAATACCTTATAATATAACGTAATATGTAGTGTATCATTGAAAATACCTTATAATATAGCGTAATATGCAGTGTATCATTGAAAATACCTTATAATATAGCGTAATATGCAGTGTATCATTGAAAATACCTTATAATATAACGTAATATGCAGTGTATCATTGAAAATACCTTGTAATATAACGTAATATGCAGTGTATCATTGAAAATACCTTATAATATAACGTAATATGCAGTGTATCATTGAAAATACCTTATAATATAACGTAATATGCAGTGTATCATAGAAAATACCATGTAATATAACGTAATATACAGTGTATCATTGAAAATACCTTATAATATAACGTAATATGCAGTGTATCATTGAAAATACCTTCTAATATATCGTAGTGTATCATTGAAAATACCTTGTAATATAACGTAATATGCAGTTTATCATTGAAAATACCTTATAATATAACGTAATATGCAGTGTATCATTGAAAATACCTTATAACATATCCTAATATGCAGTGTATCTTAGAAAATACCTTATAATATTACGTAATATGCAGTGTATCATTGAAAATACCTTATAATATAACGTAATATGCAGTGTATCATTGAAAATACCTTGTAATATAACGTAATATGCAGTGTATCATTGAAAATACCATATAATATAACGTAATATGCAGTGTATCATTGAAAATACCTTATAATATAACGTAATATGCAGGGTATCATTGAAAATACCTTATAATATAACGTAATATGCAGTGTATCATTGAAAATACCTTATAATATAACGTAATATGCAGTGTATCATTAAAAATACCTTATAATATAGCGTAATATGCAGTGTATCATTGAAAATACCTTATAATATAGCGTAATATGCAGTGTATCATTGAAAATACCTTATAATATAACGTAATATGCAGTGTATCATTGAAAATACCTTATAATATAACGTAATATGCAGTGTATCATAGAAAATACCATGTAATATAACGTAATATACAGTGTATCATTGAAAATACCTTATAATATAACGTAATATGCAGTGTATCATTGAAAATACCTTCTAATATATCGTAGTTTATCATTGAAAATACCCTATAATATAACGTAATATGCAGTGTATCATTGAATATACCTTATAATAGAGCGTAATATGCAGTGTATCATTGAAAATACCTTATAATATAACGTAATATGCAGTATATCATAGAAAATACCATGTAATATAACGTAATATACAGTATATCATTGAAAATACCTTATAATATAACGTAATATGCAGTGTATCATTGAAAATACCTTATAATATAACGTAATATGCAGTGTATCATTGAAAATACCTTATAATATAACGTAATATGCAGTGTATCAATGAAAATACCTTATAATATAACGTAATATGCAGTGTATCATTGAAAATACCTTATAATATAACGTAAAATGCAGTATATCATAGAAAATACCATGTAATATAACGTAATATACAGTGTATCATTGAAAATACCTTATAATATAACGTAATATGCAGTGTATCATTGAAAATACCTTCTAATATATCGTTGTTTATCATTGAAAATACCTTATAATATAACGTAATATGCAGTGTATCATTGAAAATACCTTCTAATATATCGTAGTTTATCATTGAAAATACCTTATAATATAACGTAATATGCAGTGTATCATTGAAAATACCATATAATATAACGTAATATGCAGTGTATCATTGAAAATACCTTATAATATAACGTAATATGCAGTATATCATAGAAAATACCATGTAATATACAGTGTATCATTGAAAATACCTTATAATATAACGTAATATGCAGTGTATCATTGAAAATACCTTATAATATAACGTAATATGCAGTATATCATAGAAAATACCATGTAATATACAGTGTATCATTGAAAATACCTTATAATATAACGTAATATGCAGTGTATCAATGAAAATACCATATAATATAACGTAATATGCTGTGTATCATTGAAAATACCTTACGATATAACGTAATATGCAGTGTATCATTGAAAATACCTTATATCATATCGTAATATGCAGTGTATCTTAGAAAATACCTTATAATATTACGTAATATGCAGTGTATCATTGAAAATACCTTATAATATAACGTAATATGCAGTGTATCATTGAAAATACCTTGTAATATAACGTAATATGCAGTGTATCATTGAAAATACCATATAATATAGCGTAATATGCAGTGTATCATTGAAAATACCTTATAATATAGCGTAATATGCAGTGTATCATTGAAAATACCTTATAATATAACGTAATATGCAGTGTATCATTGAAAATACCTTATAATATAACGTAATATGCAGTGTATCATTGAAAATAGTTTATAATATAACGTAATATGCAGTGAATCATAGAAAATACCATGTAATATAACGTAATATACAGTGTATCATTGAAAATACCTTATAATATAACGTAACATGCAGTGTATCATTGAAAATACCTTATAATATAACGTAATATGTAGTGTATCATTGAAAATACCTTATAATATAGCGTAATATGCAGTGTATCATTGAAAATACCTTATAATATAGCGTAATATGCAGTGTATCATTGAAAATACCTTATAATATAACGTAATATGCAGTGTATCATTGAAAATACCTTGTAATATAACGTAATATGCAGTGTATCATTGAAAATACCTTATAATATAACGTAATATGCAGTGTATCATTGAAAATACCTTATAATATAACGTAATATGCAGTGTATCATAGAAAATACCATGTAATATAACGTAATATACAGTGTATCATTGAAAATACCTTATAATATAACGTAATATGCAGTGTATCATTGAAAATACCTTCTAATATATCGTAGTGTATCATTGAAAATACCTTGTAATATAACGTAATATGCAGTTTATCATTGAAAATACCTTATAATATAACGTAATATGCAGTGTATCATTGAAAATACCTTATAACATATCCTAATATGCAGTGTATCTTAGAAAATACCTTATAATATTACGTAATATGCAGTGTATCATTGAAAATACCTTATAATATAACGTAATATGCAGTGTATCATTGAAAATACCTTGTAATATAACGTAATATGCAGTGTATCATTGAAAATACCATATAATATAACGTAATATGCAGTGTATCATTGAAAATACCTTATAATATAACGTAATATGCAGGGTATCATTGAAAATACCTTATAATATAACGTAATATGCAGTGTATCATTGAAAATACCTTATAATATAACGTAATATGCAGTGTATCATTAAAAATACCTTATAATATAGCGTAATATGCAGTGTATCATTGAAAATACCTTATAATATAGCGTAATATGCAGTGTATCATTGAAAATACCTTATAATATAACGTAATATGCAGTGTATCATTGAAAATACCTTATAATATAACGTAATATGCAGTGTATCATAGAAAATACCATGTAATATAACGTAATATACAGTGTATCATTGAAAATACCTTATAATATAACGTAATATGCAGTGTATCATTGAAAATACCTTCTAATATATCGTAGTTTATCATTGAAAATACCCTATAATATAACGTAATATGCAGTGTATCATTGAATATACCTTATAATATAGCGTAATATGCAGTGTATCATTGAAAATACCTTATAATATAACGTAATATGCAGTATATCATAGAAAATACCATGTAATATAACGTAATATACAGTATATCATTGAAAATACCTTATAATATAACGTAATATGCAGTGTATCATTGAAAATACCTTATAATATAACGTAATATGCAGTGTATCATTGAAAATACCTTATAATATAACGTAATATGCAGTGTATCAATGAAAATACCTTATAATATAACGTAATATGCAGTGTATCATTGAAAATACCTTATAATATAACGTAAAATGCAGTATATCATAGAAAATACCATGTAATATAACGTAATATACAGTGTATCATTGAAAATACCTTATAATATAACGTAATATGCAGTGTATCATTGAAAATACCTTCTAATATATCGTTGTTTATCATTGAAAATACCTTATAATATAACGTAATATGCAGTGTATCATTGAAAATACCTTCTAATATATCGTAGTTTATCATTGAAAATACCTTATAATATAACGTAATATGCAGTGTATCATTGAAAATACCATATAATATAACGTAATATGCAGTGTATCATTGAAAATACCTTATAATATAACGTAATATGCAGTATATCATAGAAAATACCATGTAATATACAGTGTATCATTGAAAATACCTTATAATATAACGTAATATGCAGTGTATCATTGAAAATACCTTATAATATAACGTAATATGCAGTATATCATAGAAAATACCATGTAATATACAGTGTATCATTGAAAATACCTTATAATATAACGTAATATGCAGTGTATCAATGAAAATACCATATAATATAACGTAATATGCTGTGTATCATTGAAAATACCTTACGATATAACGTAATATGCAGTGTATCATTGAAAATACCTTATATCATATCGTAATATGCAGTGTATCTTAGAAAATACCTTATAATATTACGTAATATGCAGTGTATCATTGAAAATACCTTATAATATAACGTAATATGCAGTGTATCATTGAAAATACCTTGTAATATAACGTAATATGCAGTGTATCATTGAAAATACCATATAATATAACGTAATATGCAGTGTATCATTGAAAATACCTTATAATATAACGTAATATGCAGGGTATCATTGAAAATACCTTATAATATAACGTAATATGCAGTGTATCATTGAAAATACCTTATAATATAACGTAATATGCAGTGTATCATTAAAAATACCTTATAATATAGCGTAATATGCAGTGTATCATTGAAAATACCTTATAATATAGCGTAATATGCAGTGTATCATTGAAAATACCTTATAATATAACGTAATATGCAGTGTATCATTGAAAATACCTTATAATATAACGTAATATGCAGTGTATCATAGAAAATACCATGTAATATAACGTAATATACAGTGTATCATTGAAAATACCTTATAATATAACGTAATATGCAGTGTATCATTGAAAATACCTTCTAATATATCGTAGTTTATCATTGAAAATACCCTATAATATAACGTAATATGCAGTGTATCATTGAATATACCTTATAATATAGCGTAATATGCAGTGTATCATTGAAAATACCTTATAATATAACGTAATATGCAGTATATCATAGAAAATACCATGTAATATAACGTAATATACAGTATATCATTGAAAATACCTTATAATATAACGTAATATGCAGTGTATCATTGAAAATACCTTATAATATAACGTAATATGCAGTGTATCATTGAAAATACCTTATAATATAACGTAATATGCAGTGTATCAATGAAAATACCTTATAATATAACGTAATATTCAGTGTATCATTGAAAATACCTTATAATATAACGTAATATGCAGTGTATCATTGAAAATACCTTCTAATATATCGTAGTTTATCATTGAAAATACCTTATGATATAACGTAATATGCAGTGTATCATTGAAAATACCTTACGATATAACGTAATATGCAGTGTATCATTGAAAATACCTTATAATATAACGTAATATGCAGTGTATCATTGAATATACCTTATAATATAACGTAATATGCAGTGTATCATTGAAAATACCATATAATATAACGTAATATGCAGTGTATCATTGAAAATACCTTGCGATATAACGTAATATGCAGTGTATCATTGAAAATACCTTATATCATATCGTAATATGCAGTGTATCATTGAAAATACCTTATAATATAACGTAATATGCAGTGTATCATAGAAAATACCTTATAATATAACGTAATATGCAGTGTATCATTGAAAATACCTTATAATATAACGTAATATGCAGTGTATCAATGAAAATACCATGTAATATTACGTAATTTGTAGTGTATCTTTGAAAATACCTTATAATATAACGTAATATACAGTGTATCATTGAAAATACCTTATAACATATCGTAATATGCAGTGCATCATTGAAAATACCTTATAATATAACGTAATATGCAGTGTATCATTGAAAATACCTTATAATATAACGTAACATGCAGTGTATCATTGAAAATACCTTACAATATAACGTAATATGCAGTGTATCATTGAAAATACATTATAATATAGCGTAATATGCAGTGTATCATTGAAAATACCTTATAATATAACGTAATATGCAGTGTATCATTGAATATACCTTATAATATAACGTAATATGCAGTGTATCATAGAAAATACCATGTAATATAACGTAATATGCAGTGTATCATTGAAAATACCTTATAACATATCCTAATATGCAGTGTATCTTAGAAAATACCTTATAATATAACGTAATATGCAGTGTATCATTGAAAATACCTTATAATATAACGTAACATGCAGTGTATCATTGAAAATACCTTATAATATAACGTAATATGCAGTGTATCATTGAAAATACATTATAATATAGCGTAATATACAGTGTATCATTGAAAATACCTTATAATATAACGTAATATGCAGTGTATCATTGAATATACCTTATAATATAACGTAATATGCAGTGTATCATAGAAAATACCATGTAATATAACGTAATATGCAGTGTATCATTGAAAATACCATATAATATAACGTAATATGCAGTGTATCATTGAAAATACCTTATAATATAACGTAATATGCAGTGTATCATTGAAAATACCTTATAATATAACGTAATATGCAGTATATCATAGAAAATACCATGTAATATACAGTGTATCATTGAAAATACCTTATATTATAACGTAATATGCAGTGTATCATTGAAAATACCTTATAATATAACGTAATATGCAGTATATCATAGAAAATACCATGTAATATACAGTGTATCATTGAAAATACCTTATAATATAACGAAATATGCAGTGTATCAATGAAAATACCATATAATATAACGTAATATGCTGTGTATCATTGAAAATACCTTACGATATAACGTAATATGCAGTGTATCATTGAAAATACCTTATATCATATCGTAATATGCAGTGTATCATTGAAAATACCTTATAATATAACGTAATATGCAGTGTATCATAGAAAATACCATGTAATATAACGTAATATACAGTGTATCATTGAAAATACCTTATAATATAACGTAATATGCAGTGTATCATTGAAAATACCTTCTAATATATCGTAGTTTATCATTGAAAATACCTTATAATATAACGTAATATGCAGTGTATCATTGAAAATACCTTCTAATATATCGTAGTTTATCATTGAAAATACCTTATAATATAACGTAATATGCAGTGTATCATTGAAAATACCTTATAACATATCCTAATATGCAGTGTATCTTAGAAAATACCTTATAATATAACGTAATATGCAGTGTATCATTGAAAATACATTATAATATAGCGTAATATGCAGTGTATCATTGAATATACCTTATAATATAACGTAATATGCAGTGTATCATAGAAAATACCATGTAATATAACGTAATATGCAGTGTATCATTGAAAATACCTTATAATATAACGTAATATGCAGTGTATCATTGAATATACCTTATAATATAACGTAATATGCAGTGTATCATTGAAAATACCATATAATATAACGTAATATGCAGTGTATCATTGAAAATACCTTGC
>CAKAJI010000429.1:0-64539 GCA_916610255.1 Lasioglossum lativentre
ACACTGCATATTACGTTACATTGTAAGGTATTTTCAATGATACTCTGCATATTACGTTATATTATAAGGTATTTTGAATGATACTCTGCATATTGCGTTACATTAGAAGATATTTTCAATGATACACTGCATAGTACATTATATTATAAGATATTTTCAATAATAGACTGCATATTACGTTATATTATCACGTATTTTCAATGATTGACTGCATATTACGTTACATTATATGGTATTTTCAATGATATTCTGCATATCACGTTATATTATAAGGTATTTTCAATGATACTCTGCATATTACGTTACATTATAAGGTATTTTCAATGATACACTGCATATTACGTAATATTATAAGGTATTTTCAATGATAGACTGCAAATATTAAATTATATTATAAAGTATTTTCAATGATACACTACATATTACATTATATTATAGGGTATTTTCAATGATACACTGCATATTACGTTATATTATAAGGTATTTTCAATGATACACTGCATATTACGTTATATTATGAGGTATTTTCAATGATACACTGCATATTACGTTATATTATAAGGTATTTTGAATGATACTTTGCATATTACGTTATATTATAAGGTATTTTCAATGATATACTGCATATCACGTTATATTATAAGGTATTTTCAATGATACTCTGCATATTACGTTATATTATGAGGTATTTTCAATGATAGACTGCAAATATTACATTATATTATAAGGTATTTTCAATGATACACTGCATATTACGTTAAATTACAAGATATTTTCAATGATACACAGCTTATTACGTTACATTATAGGTATTGTCAATGATATACTGCATATCACGTTATATTATAAGGTATTTTCAATGATATACTGCATATTACGTTATATTATAAGGCATTTTCAATGATAGACTGCATATTACGTTATATTATCACGTATTTTCAATGATTGACTGCATATTACGTTACATTATATGGTATTTTCAATGATATTCTGCATATCACGTTATATTATAAGGTATTTTCAATGATACACTGCATATTACGTTATATTATCACGGTATTTTGAATGATACTCTGCATATTACATTACATTATAATGTATTTTCAATGATATTCTGCATATCACGTTATATTATAAGGTATTTTCAATGATACTCTGCATAGTACGTTATATTATAAGGTATATTCAATGATACTCTGCATATTGCGTTACATTAGAAGATATTTTCAATGATACACTGCATATTACATTATATTATAAGATATTTTCAATGATACACTGCATATTACGTTATATTATAAGGTATTTTCAATGATATTCTGCATATCACGTTATATTATAAGGTATTTTCAATGATACTCTGCATATTACGTTATATTATAAGGTATTTTCAATGATATACTGCATATCAGGTTATATTATAAGGTATTTTCAATGATACTCTGCATATTACGTTACATTATACGATATTTTCAATGTTAGACTGCATATTACATTACATTATAATGTATTTTCAATGATACACTGCATATTACGTTACATTGTAAGGTATTTTCAATGATACACTGCATATTACGTAATATTATAAGGTATTTTCAATGATAGACTGCAAATATTAAATTATATTATAAAGTATTTTCAATGATACTCTGCATATTACGTTATATTATAAGGTATTTTCAATGATATACTGCATATCAGGTTATATTATAAGGTATTTTCAATGATACTCTGCATATTACGTTACATTATACGATATTTTCAATGTTAGACTGCATATTACATTACATTATAATGTATTTTCAATGATACACTGCATATTACATTATATTGTAACATATTTTTCAATGATACACTGCATATTACGTTATATTATAAGGTATTTTCAATGATACACTGCATATTACATTATATTATAGGGTATTTTCAATGATACACTGCATATTACGTTATATTATAAGGTATTTTCAATGATACACTGCATATTACGTTATATTATAAGGTATTTTCAATGATACTCTGCATATTACGTTATATTATAAGGTATTTTGAATGATACTCTGCATATTGCGTTACATTAGAAGATATTTTCAATGATACACTGCATAGTACATTATATTATAAGATATTTTCAATAATAGACTGCATATTACATTACATTATAATGTATTTTCAATGATACACTGCATATTACATTACATTATAATGTATTTTCAATGATACACTGCATATTACGTTACATTATAAGGTATTTTCAATGATACACTGCATATTACGTTATATTATATGGTATTTTCAATGATATTCTGCATATCACGTTATATTATAAGGTATTTTCAATGATACTCTGCATATTACGTTATATTATAAGGTATTATCAATGATAGACTGCATATTACATTATATTATAAGGTATTTTGAATGATACTCTGGATAGTACGTTATATTATAAGGTATTTTCAATGATACACTGCATATTACGTTACATTATTAGGTATTTTCAATGATATACTGCATATTACGTTATATTATAAGGCATTTTCAATGATAGACTGCATATTACGTTATATTATCACGTATTTTCAATGATTGACTGCATATTACGTTACATTATATGGTATTTTCAATGATATTCTGCATATCACGTTATATTATAAGGTATTTTCAATGATACTCTGCATATTACGTTATATTATAAGGTATTATCAATGATAGACTGCATATTACATTATATTATAAGGTATTTTGAATGATACTCTGCATAGTACGTTATATTATAAGGTATTTTCAATGATACACTGCATATTACGTTACATTATTAGGTATTTTCAATGATACACTGCATATTACGTTATATTATAAGGTATTTTCAATGATACACTGCATATTACGTTATATTATAAGGTATTTTCAATGATACACTGCATATTAAGTTATATTATAAGGTATTTTCAATGATATTCTGCATATCACGTTATATTATAAGGTATTTTCAATGATACTCTGCATATTACGTTATATTATAAGGTATTTTGAATGATACTCTGCATATCACGTTATATTATAAGGTATTTTTCAATGATACTCTGCATATTACGTTATATTATTAAGGTATTTTCAATGATATACTGCATATCACGTTATATTATAAGGTATTTTCAATGATACACTGCATATTACGTTATATTATAAGGTATTTTCAATGATAGACTGCATATTACATTATATTATAAGGTATTTTCTATGATACAGTGCATATTACGTTATATTATGAGGTATTTTCAATGATACACTGCATATTACGTTATATTAGAAGATATTTTCAATGATACACTGCATAGTACATTATATTATAAGATATTTTCAATGATAGACTGCATATTACATTACATTATAATGTATTTTCAATGATACACTGCATAATACTATATATTATAAGATATTTTCAATGATAGACTGCATATCACGTTATATTATAAGCTATTTTCAATGATTCACTGCATATTACGTTACATTATACGATATTTTCAATGATAGACTGCATATTACATTACATTATAATGTATTTTCAATGATACACTGCATATTACGTTACATTATAAGGTATTTTCAATGATACACTGCATATTACGTAATATTATAAGGTATTTTCAATGATAGACTGCAAATATTAAATTATATTATAAAGTATTTTCAATGATACACTACATATTACATTATATTATAGGGTATTTTCAATGATACACTGCATATTACGTTATATTATAAGGTATTTTCAATGATACACTGCATATTACGTTATATTATAAGGTATTTTCAATGATATACTGCATATCACGTTATATTATAAGGTATTTTCAATGATACTCTGCATATTACGTTATATTATGAGGTATTATCAATGATAGACTGCATATTACATTATATTATAAGGTATTTTCTATGATACAGTGCATATTACGTTATATTATGAGGTATTTTCAATGATACACTGCATATTACGTTATATTATAAGGTATTTTGAATGATACTTTGCATATTACGTTATATTATAAGGTATTTTCAATGATATACTGCATATCACGTTATATTATAAGGTATTTTCAATGATACTCTGCATATTACGTTATATTATGAGGTATTTTCAATGATAGACTGCAAATATTACATTATATTATAAGGTATTTTCAATGATACACTGCATATTACGTTAAATTACAAGATATTTTCAATGATACACAGCTTATTACGTTACATTATAAGGTATTGTCAATGATATACTGCATATCACGTTATATTATAAGGTATTTTCAATGATATACTGCATATTACGTTATATTATAAGGCATTTTCAATGATAGACTGCATATTACGTTATATTATCACGTATTTTCAATGATTGACTGCATATTACGTTACATTATATGGTATTTTCAATGATATTCTGCATATCACGTTATATTATAAGGTATTTTCAATGATACTCTGCATATTACGTTATATTATAAGGTATTTTGAATGATACTCTGCATATTACATTACATTATAATGTATTTTCAATGATATTCTGCATATCACGTTATATTATAAGGTATTTTCAATGATACTCTGCATATTACGTTATATTATAAGGTATTTTGAATGATACTCTGCATATTGCGTTACATTAGAAGATATTTTCAATGATACACTGCATATTACATTATATTATAAGATATTTTCAATGATACACTGCATATTACGTTATATTATAAGGTATTTTCAATGATATTCTGCATATCACGTTATATTATAAGGTATTTTCAATGATACTCTGCATATTACGTTATATTATAAGGTATTTTCAATGATATACTGCATATCACGTTATATTATAAGGTATTTTCAATGATACTCTGCATATTACGTTATATTATGAGGTATTATCAATGATAGACTGCATATTACATTATATTATAAGGTATTTTCTATGATACAGTGCATATTACGTTATATTATGAGGTATTTTCAATGATACACTGCATATTACGTTATATTATAAGGCATTTTCAATGATACACTGCATATTACGTTATATTATAAGGTATTTTCAATGATACACTGCATATTACATTATATTATAGGGTATTTTCAATGATAGACTGCATATTACGTTATATTATCACGTATTTTCAATGATACACTGCATATTACGTTATATTATAAGGTATTTTCAATGATATACTGCATATTACGTTATATTATAAGGTATTTTGAATGATACTTTGCATATTACGTTATATTATAAGGTATTTTCAATGATATACTGCATATCACGTTATATTATAAGGTATTTTCAATGATATTCTGCATATCACGTTATATTATAAGGTATTTTCAATGATACTCTGCATATTACGTTATATTATAAGGTATTATCAATGATAGACTGCATATTACATTATATTATAAGGTATTTTGAATGATACTCTGCATAGTACGTTATATTATAAGGTATTTTCAATGATACACTGCATATTACGTTACATTATTAGGTATTTTCAATGATACACTGCATATTACGTTATATTATAAGGTATTTTCAATGATACACTGCATATTACGTTATATTATAAGGTATTTTCAATGATACACTGCATATTAAGTTATATTATAAGGTATTTTCAATGATATTCTGCATATCACGTTATATTATAAGGTATTTTCAATGATACTCTGCATATTACGTTATATTATAAGGTATTTTGAATGATACTCTGCATATCACGTTATATTATAAGGTATTTTCAATGATACTCTGCATATTACGTTATATTATAAGGTATTTTCAATGATATACTGCATATCACGTTATATTATAAGGTATTTTCAATGATACACTGCATATTACGTTATATTATAAGGTATTTTCAATGATAGACTGCATATTACATTATATTATAAGGTATTTTCTATGATACAGTGCATATTACGTTATATTATGAGGTATTTTCAATGATACACTGCATATTACGTTATATTAGAAGATATTTTCAATGATACACTGCATAGTACATTATATTATAAGATATTTTCAATGATAGACTGCATATTACATTACATTATAATGTATTTTCAATGATACACTGCATAATACTATATATTATAAGATATTTTCAATGATAGACTGCATATCACGTTATATTATAAGCTATTTTCAATGATTCACTGCATATTACGTTACATTATACGATATTTTCAATGATAGACTGCATATTACATTACATTATAATGTATTTTCAATGATACACTGCATATTACGTTACATTATAAGGTATTTTCAATGATACACTGCATATTACGTAATATTATAAGGTATTTTCAATGATAGACTGCAAATATTAAATTATATTATAAAGTATTTTCAATGATACACTACATATTACATTATATTATAGGGTATTTTCAATGATACACTGCATAGTACGTTATATTATAAGGTATTTTCAATGATACACTGCATATTACGTTACATTATTAGGTATTTTCAATGATACACTGCATATTACGTTATATTATAAGGTATTTTCAATGATACACTGCATATTACGTTATATTATAAGGTATTTTCAATGATACACTGCATATTAAGTTATATTATAAGGTATTTTCAATGATATTCTGCATATCACGTTATATTATAAGGTATTTTCAATGATACTCTGCATATTACGTTATATTATAAGGTATTTTGAATGATACTCTGCATATCACGTTATATTATAAGGTATTTTCAATGATACTCTGCATATTACGTTATATTATAAGGTATTTTCAATGATATACTGCATATCACGTTATATTATAAGGTATTTTCAATGATACACTGCATATTACGTTATATTATAAGGTATTTTCAATGATAGACTGCATATTACATTATATTATAAGGTATTTTCTATGATACAGTGCATATTACGTTATATTATGAGGTATTTTCAATGATACACTGCATATTACGTTATATTAGAAGATATTTTCAATGATACACTGCATAGTACATTATATTATAAGATATTTTCAATGATAGACTGCATATTACATTACATTATAATGTATTTTCAATGATACACTGCATAATACTATATATTATAAGATATTTTCAATGATAGACTGCATATCACGTTATATTATAAGCTATTTTCAATGATTCACTGCATATTACGTTACATTATACGATATTTTCAATGATAGACTGCATATTACATTACATTATAATGTATTTTCAATGATACACTGCATATTACGTTACATTATAAGGTATTTTCAATGATACACTGCATATTACGTAATATTATAAGGTATTTTCAATGATAGACTGCAAATATTAAATTATATTATAAAGTATTTTCAATGATACACTACATATTACATTATATTATAGGGTATTTTCAATGATACACTGCATATTACGTTATATTATAAGGTATTTTCAATGATACACTGCATATTACGTTATATTATAAGGTATTTTCAATGATATACTGCATATCACGTTATATTATAAGGTATTTTCAATGATACTCTGCATATTACGTTATATTATGAGGTATTATCAATGATAGACTGCATATTACATTATATTATAAGGTATTTTCTATGATACAGTGCATATTACGTTATATTATGAGGTATTTTCAATGATACACTGCATATTACGTTATATTATAAGGTATTTTGAATGATACTTTGCATATTACGTTATATTATAAGGTATTTTCAATGATATACTGCATATCACGTTATATTATAAGGTATTTTCAATGATACTCTGCATATTACGTTATATTATGAGGTATTTTCAATGATAGACTGCAAATATTACATTATATTATAAGGTATTTTCAATGATACACTGCATATTACGTTAAATTACAAGATATTTTCAATGATACACAGCTTATTACGTTACATTATAAGGTATTGTCAATGATATACTGCATATCACGTTATATTATAAGGTATTTTCAATGATATACTGCATATTACGTTATATTATAAGGCATTTTCAATGATAGACTGCATATTACGTTATATTATCACGTATTTTCAATGATTGACTGCATATTACGTTACATTATATGGTATTTTCAATGATATTCTGCATATCACGTTATATTATAAGGTATTTTCAATGATACTCTGCATATTACGTTATATTATAAGGTATTTTGAATGATACTCTGCATATTACATTACATTGTAATGTATTTTCAATGATATTCTGCATATCACGTTATATTATAAGGTATTTTCAATGATACTCTGCATATTACGTTATATTATAAGGTATTTTGAATGATACTCTGCATATTGCGTTACATTAGAAGATATTTTCAATGATACACTGCATATTACATTATATTATAAGATATTTTCAATGATACACTGCATATTACGTTATATTATAAGGTATTTTCAATGATATTCTGCATATCACGTTATATTATAAGGTATTTTCAATGATACTCTGCATATTACGTTATATTATAAGGTATTTTCAATGATATACTGCATATCAGGTTATATTATAAGGTATTTTCAATGATACTCTGCATATTACGTTATATTATGAGGTATTATCAATGATAGACTGCATATTACATTATATTATAAGGTATTTTCAATGATATACTGCATATCACGTTATATTATAAGGTATTTTCAATGATATTCTGCATATCACGTTATATTATAAGGTATTTTCAATGATACTCTGCATATTACGTTATATTATAAGGTATTTTGAATGATACTCTGCATATTACATTACGTTATAATGTATTTTCAATGATATTCTGCATATCACGTTATATTATAAGGTATTTTCAATGATACTCTGCATATTACGTTATATTATAAGGTATTTTGAATGATACTCTGCATATTGCGTTACATTAGAAGATATTTTCAATGATACACTGCATATTACATTATATTATAAGATATTTTCAATGATACACTGCATATTACGTTATATTATAAGGTATTTTCAATGATATTCTGCATATCACGTTATATTATAAGGTATTTTCAATGATACTCTGCATATTACGTTATATTATAAGGTATTTTCAATGATATACTGCATATCAGGTTATATTATAAGGTATTTTCAATGATACTCTGCATATTACGTTATATTATGCGGTATTATCAATGATAGACTGCATATTACATTATATTATAAGGTATTTTCTATGATACAGTGCATATTACGTTATATTATGAGGTATTTTCAATGATACACTGCATATTACGTTATATTATAAGGCATTTTCAATGATACACTGCATATTACGTTATATTATAAGGTATTTTCAATGATACACTGCATATTACATTATATTATAGGGTATTTTCAATGATAGACTGCATATTACGTTATATTATCACGTATTTTCAATGATACACTGCATATTACGTTATATTATAAGGTATTTTTAATGATAGACTGCATATTACTATATATTATAAGGCATTTTCAATGATACACTGCATATTACGTTATATTATAAGGCATTTTCAATGATACTCTGCATATTACGTTATATTATAAGGTATTTTCAATGATATACTGCATATTACGTTATATTATAAGGTATTTTCAATGATACACTGCATATTACGTTATATTATAAGGTATTTTCAATGATATACTGCATATTACGTTATATTATAAGCTATTTTCAATGATTCACTGCATATTACGTTACATTATACGATATTTTCAATGATAGACTGCATATTACATTACATTATAATGTATTTTCAATGATACACTGCATATTACGTTACATTATAAGGTATTTTCAATGATACACTGCATATTACGTAATATTATAAGGTATTTTCAATGATAGACTGCAAATATTAAATTATATTATAAAGTATTTTCAATGATACACTACATATTACATTATATTATAGGGTATTTTCAATGATACACTGCATATTACGTTATATTATAAGGTATTTTCAATGATACTCTGCATATTACGTTATATTATGAGGTATTATCAATGATAGACTGGATATTACATTATATTATAAGGTATTTTCTATGATACAGTGCATATTACGTTATATTATGAGGTATTTTCAATGATACACTGCATATTACGTTATATTATAAGGTATTTTGAATGATACTTTGCATATTACGTTATATTATAAGGTATTTTCAATGATATACTGCATATCACGTTATATTATAAGGTATTTTCAATGATACTCTGCATATTACGTTATATTATGAGGTATTTTCAATGATAGACTGCAAATATTACATTATATTATAAGGTATTTTCAATGATACACTGCATATTACGTTAAATTACAAGATATTTTCAATGATACACAGCTTATTACGTTACATTATAAGGTATTGTCAATGATATACTGCATATCACGTTATATTATAAGGTATTTTCAATGATATACTGCATATTACGTTATATTATAAGGCATTTTCAATGATAGACTGCATATTACGTTATATTATCACGTATTTTCAATGATTGACTGCATATTACGTTACATTATATGGTATTTTCAATGATATTCTGCATATCACGTTATATTATAAGGTATTTTCAATGATACTCTGCATATTACGTTATATTATAAGGTATTTTGAATGATACTCTGCATATTACATTACATTATAATGTATTTTCAATGATATTCTGCATATCACGTTATATTATAAGGTATTTTCAATGATACTCTGCATATTACGTTATATTATAAGGTATTTTGAATGATACTCTGCATATTGCGTTACATTAGAAGATATTTTCAATGATACACTGCATATTACATTATATTATAAGATATTTTCAATGATACACTGCATATTACGTTATATTATAAGGTATTTTCAATGATATTCTGCATATCACGTTATATTATAAGGTATTTTCAATGATACTCTGCATATTACGTTATATTATAAGGTATTTTCAATGATATACTGCATATCAGGTTATATTATAAGGTATTTTCAATGATACTCTGCATATTACGTTATATTATGAGGTATTATCAATGATAGACTGCATATTACATTATATTATAAGGTATTTTCTATGATACAGTGCATATTACGTTATATTATGAGGTATTTTCAATGATACACTGCATATTACGTTATATTATAAGGTATTTTGAATGATACTCTGCATATTGCGTTACATTAGAAGATATTTTCAATGATACACTGCATATTACATTATATTATAAGATATTTTCAATGATACACTGCATATTACGTTATATTATAAGGTATTTTCAATGATATTCTGCATATCACGTTATATTATAAGGTATTTTCAATGATACTCTGCATATTACGTTATATTATAAGGTATTTTCAATGATATACTGCATATCACGTTATATTATAAGGTATTTTCAATGATACTCTGCATATTACGTTATATTATGAGGTATTATCAATGATAGACTGCATATTACATTATATTATAAGGTATTTTCTATGATACAGTGCATATTACGTTATATTATGAGGTATTTTCAATGATACACTGCATATTACGTTATATTATAAGGCATTTTCAATGATACACTGCATATTACGTTATATTATAAGGTATTTTCAATGATACACTGCATATTACATTATATTATAGGGTATTTTCAATGATAGACTGCATATTACGTTATATTATCACGTATTTTCAATGATACACTGCATATTACGTTATATTATAAGGTATTTTCAATGATATACTGCATATTACGTTATATTATAAGGTATTTTGAATGATACTCTGCATATTACGTTATATTATAAGGTATTTTCAATGATATACTGCATATCACGTTATATTATAAGGTATTTTCAATGATACTCTGCATATTACGTTATATTATGAGGTATTATCAATGCTAGACTGCATATTACATTATATTATAAGGTATTTTCTATGATACAGTGCATATTACGTTATATTATGAGGTATTTTCAATGATACACTGCATATTACGTTATATTATAAGGTATTTTGAATGATTCTCTGCATATTACGTTATATTATAAGGTATTTTCAATGATACTCTGCATATTACGTTATATTATAAGGTATTTTCAATGATATACTGCATATCACGTTATATTATAAGGTATTTTCAATGATACTCTGCATATTACGTTATATTATGAGGTATTATCAATGATAGACTGGATATTACATTATATTATAAGGTATTTTCTATGATACAGTGCATATTACGTTATATTATGAGGTATTTTCAATGATACACTGCATATTACGTTATATTATAAGGTATTTTGAATGATACTTTGCATATTACGTTATATTATGAGGTATTTTCAATGATATACTGCATATCACGTTATATTATAAGGTATTTTCAATGATACTCTGCATATTACGTTATATTATGAGGTATTTTCAATGATAGACTGCAAATATTACATTATATTATAAGGTATTTTCAATGATACACTGCATATTACGTTAAATTACAAGATATTTTCAATGATACACAGCTTATTACGTTACATTATAAGGTATTGTCAATGATATACTGCATATCACGTTATATTATAAGGTATTTTCAATGATATACTGCATATTACGTTATATTATAAGGCATTTTCAATGATACACTGCATATTACGTTATATTATCACGTATTTTCAATGATTGACTGCATATTACGTTACATTATATGGTATTTTCAATGATATTCTGCATATCACGTTATATTATAAGGTATTTTCAATGATACTCTGCATATTACGTTATATTATAAGGTATTTTGAATGATACTCTGCATATTACATTACATTATAATGTATTTTCAATGATATTCTGCATATCACGTTATATTATAAGGTATTTTCAATGATACTCTGCATAGTACGTTATATTATAAGGTATATTCAATGATACTCTGCATATTGCGTTACATTAGAAGATATTTTCAATGATACACTGCAAATTACATTATATTATAAGATATTTTCAATGATACACTGCATATTACGTTATATTATAAGGTATTTTCAATGATATTCTGCATATCACGTTATATTATAAGGTATTTTCAATGATACTCTGCATATTACGTTATATTATAAGGTATTTTCAATGATATACTGCATATCACGTTATATTATAAGGTATTTTCAATGATACTCTGCATATTACGTTATATTATGAGGTATTATCAATGATAGACTGCATATTACATTATATTATAAGGTATTTTCTATGATACAGTGCATATTACGTTATATTATGAGCTATTTTCAATGATACACTGCATATTACGTTATATTATAAGGTATTTTGAATGATTCTCTGCATATTACGTTATATTATAAGGTATTTTCAATGATACTCTGCATATTACGTTATATTATAAGGTATTTTCAATGATATACTGCATATCACGTTATATTATAAGGTATATTCAATGATACTCTGCATATTACGTTATATTATGAGGTATTATCAATGATAGACTGGATATTACATTATAATATAAGGTATTTTCTATGATACAGTGCATATTACGTTATATTATGAGGTATTTTCAATGATACACTGCATATTACGTTATATTATAAGGTATTTTGAATGATACTCTGCATATTACGTTATATTATAAGGTATTTTCAATGATACACTGCATATAACGTTATATTATAAGGTATTTTGAATGATACTCTGCATATTACGTTATATTATAAGGTATTTTCAATGATATACTGCATATCACGTTATATTATAAGGTATTTTCAATGATACTCTGCATATTACGTTATATTATGAGGTATTATCAATGCTAGACTGCATATTACATTATATTATAAGGTATTTTCTATGATACAGTGCATATTACGTTATATTATGAGGTATTTTCAATGATACACTGCATATTACGTTATATTATAAGGTATTTTGAATGATTCTCTGCATATTACGTTATATTATAAGGTATTTTCAATGATACTCTGCATATTACGTTATATTATTAGGTATTTTGAATGATATACTGCATATCACGTTATATTATAAGGTATTTTCAATGATACTCTGCATATTACGTTATATTATGAGGTATTATCAATGATAGACTGGATATTACATTATATTATAAGGTATTTTCTATGATACAGTGCATATTACGTTATATTATGAGGTATTTTCAATGATACACTGCATATTACGTTATATTATAAGGTATTTTGAATGATACTTTGCATATTACGTTATATTATGAGGTATTTTCAATGATATACTGCATATCACGTTATATTATAAGGTATTTTCAATGATACTCTGCATATTACGTTATATTATGAGGTATTTTCAATGATAGACTGCAAATATTACATTATATTATAAGGTATTTTCAATGATACACTGCATATTACGTTAAATTACAAGATATTTTCAATGATACACAGCTTATTACGTTACATTATAAGGTATTGTCAATGATATACTGCATATCACGTTATATTATAAGGTATTTTCAATGATATACTGCATATTACGTTATATTATAAGGCATTTTCAATGATAGACTGCATATTACGTTATATTATCACGTATTTTCAATGATTGACTGCATATTACGTTACATTATATGGTATTTTCAATGATATTCTGCATATCACGTTATATTATAAGGTATTTTCAATGATACTCTGCATATTACGTTATATTATAAGGTATTTTGAATGATACTCTGCATATTACGTTATATTATAAGGTATTTTCAATGATATACTGCATATCACGTTATATTATAAGGTATTTTCAATGATACTCTGCATATTACGTTATATTATGAGGTATTATCAATGCTAGACTGCATATTACATTATATTATAAGGTATTTTCTATGATACAGTGCATATTACGTTATATTATGAGGTATTTTCAATGATACACTGCATATTACGTTATATTATAAGGTATTTTGAATGATTCTCTGCATATTACGTTATATTATAAGGTATTTTCAATGATACTCTGCATATTACGTTATATTATAAGGTATTTTCAATGATATACTGCATATCACGTTATATTATAAGGTATTTTCAATGATACTCTGCATATTACGTTATATTATGAGGTATTATCAATGATAGACTGCATATTACATTATATTATAAGGTATTTTCTATGATACAGTGCATATTACGTTATATTATGAGGTATTTTCAATGATACACTGCATATTACGTTATATTATAAGGTATTTTGAATGATACTTTGCATATTACGTTATATTATGAGGTATTTTCAATGATATACTGCATATCACGTTATATTATAAGGTATTTTCAATGATACTCTGCATATTACGTTATATTATGAGGTATTTTCAATGATAGACTGCAAATATTACATTATATTATAAGGTATTTTCAATGATACACTGCATATTACGTTAAATTACAAGATATTTTCAATGATACACAGCTTATTACGTTACATTATAAGGTATTGTCAATGATATACTGCATATCACGTTATATTATAAGGTATTTTCAATGATATACTGCATATTACGTTATATTATAAGGCATTTTCAATGATAGACTGCATATTACGTTATATTATCACGTATTTTCAATGATTGACTGCATATTACGTTACATTATATGGTATTTTCAATGATATTCTGCATATCACGTTATATTATAAGGTATTTTCAATGATACTCTGCATATTACGTTATATTATAAGGTATTTTGAATGATACTCTGCATATTACATTACATTATAATGTATTTTCAATGATATTCTGCATATCACGTTATATTATAAGGTATTTTCAATGATACTCTGCATATTACGTTATATTATAAGGTATATTCAATGATACTCTGCATATTGCGTTACATTAGAAGATATTTTCAATGATACACTGCATATTACATTATATTATAAGATATTTTCAATGATACACTGCATATTACGTTATATTATAAGGTATTTTCAATGATATTCTGCATATCACGTTATATTATAAGGTATTTTCAATGATACTCTGCATATTACGTTATATTATAAGGTATTTTCAATGATATACTGCATATCACGTTATATTATAAGGTATTTTCAATGATACTCTGCATATTACGTTATATTATGAGGTATTATCAATGATAGACTGCATATTACATTATATTATAAGGTATTTTCTATGATACAGTGCATATTACGTTATATTATGAGCTATTTTCAATGATACACTGCATATTACGTTATATTATAAGGTATTTTGAATGATTCTCTGCATATTACGTTATATTATAAGGTATTTTCAATGATACTCTGCATATTACGTTATATTATAAGGTATTTTCAATGATATACTGCATATCACGTTATATTATAAGGTATATTCAATGATACTCTGCATATTACGTTATATTATGAGGTATTATCAATGATAGACTGGATATTACATTATATTATAAGGTATTTTCTATGATACAGTGCATATTACGTTATATTATGAGGTATTTTCAATGATACACTGCATATTACGTTATATTATAAGGTATTTTGAATGATACTCTGCATATTACGTTATATTATAAGGTATTTTCAATGATACACTGCATATAACGTTATATTATAAGGTATTTTCAATGATATACTGCATATTACGTTATATTATAAGGAATTTTCAATGATACACTGCATATTACGTTATATTATAAGGTATTTTCAATGATATACTGCATATTACGTTATATTATAAGGTATTTTCAATGATACACTGCATATTACGTTATATTATAAGGTATTTATAATGATATACAGCATATTACGTTACATTATAAGGTATTTTCAATGATACACTGCATATTACGTTATATTATAAGGTATTTTCAATGATAGACTGCAAATATTACATTATATTATAAGGTATTTTCAATGATACACTGCATATTACGTTAAATTACAAGATATTTTCAATGATACACAGCTTATTACGTTACATTATAAGGTATTGTCAATGATATACTGCATATCACGTTATATTATAAGGTATTTTCAATGATACACTGCATATTACGTTATATTATGAGGTATTTTCAATGATATACTGCATATTACGTTATATTATAAGGTATTTTCAATGATAGACTGCATATTACATTACATTATAATGTATTTTCAATGATACACTGCATATTACGTTATATTATAAGGTATTTTCAATGATATTCTGCATATCACGTTATATTATAAGGTATTTTCAATGATACTCTGCATATTACGTTATATTATAAGGTATTTTCAATGATATACTGCATATCACGTTATATTATAAGGTATTTTCAATGACACACTGCATATTACGTTATATTATAAGGTATTTTCAATGATACACTGCATATTACGTAATATTATAGGGTATTTTCAATGATACACTGCAAATATTAAATTATATTATAAGGTATTTTCAATGATACACTGCATATTACATTATATTATAGGGTATTTTCAATGATACACTGCATATTACGTTATATTATAAGGTATTTTCAATGATACACTGCATATTACGTTATATTATAAGGTATTTTCAATGATACTCTGCATATTACGTTATATTATAAGGTATTTTGAATGATACTCTGCATATTGCGTTACATTAGAAGATATTTTCAATGATACACTGCATAGTACTTTATATTATAAGATATTTTCAATAATAGACTGCATATTACATTACATTATAATGTATTTTCAATGATACACTGCATATTACTATATATTATAAGATATGCTTATTACGTAATATTATAAGGTATTTTCAATGATAGACTGCAAATATTAAATTATATTGTAAAGTATTTTCAATGATACACTACATATTACATTATATTATAGGGTATTTTCAATGATACACTGCATATTACGTTATATTATAAGGTATTTTCAATGATACACTGCATATTACATTATATTATAGGGTATTTTCAATGATACACTGCATATCACGTTATATTATAAGCTATTTTCAATGATTCACTGCATATCACGTTATATTATAAGCTATTTTCAATGATAGACTGCATATTACATTACATTATAATGTATTTTCAATGATACACTGCATATTACATTACATTATAATGTATTTTCAATGATACACTGCATATTACGTTACATTATAAGGTATTTTCAATGATACACTGCATATTACGTTATATTATAAGGTATTTTCAATGATAGACTGCATATTACGTTATATTATAAGGTATTTTCAATGATATACTGCATATTACGTTATATTATAAGGCATTTTCAATGATAGACTGCATATTACGTTATATTATCACGTATTTTCAATGATTGACTGCATATTACGTTACATTATATGGTATTTTCAATGATATTCTGCATATCACGTTATATTATAAGGTATTTTCAATGATACTCTGCATATTACGTTATATTATAAGGTATTATCAATGATAGACTGCATATTACATTATATTATAAGGTATTTTGAATGATACTCTGCATAGTACGTTATATTATAAGGTATTTTCAATGATACACTGCATATTACGTTACATTATTAGGTATTTTCAATGATACACTGCATATTACGTTATATTATAAGGTATTTTCAATGATACACTGCATATTACGTTATATTATAAGGTATTTTCAATGATACACTGCATATTAAGTTATATTATAAGGTATTTTCAATGATATTGTGCATATCACGTTATATTATAAGGTATTTTCAATGATACTCTGCATATTACGTTATATTATAAGGTATTTTGAATGATACTCTGCATATCACGTTATATTATAAGGTATTTTCAATGATACTCTGCATATTACGTTATATTATAAGGTATTTTCAATGATATACTGCATATCACGTTATATTATAAGGTATTTTCAATGACACACTGCATATTACGTTATATTATAAGGTATTTTCAATGATAGACTGCATATCACGTTATATTATAAGCTATTTTCAATGATTCACTGCATATTACGTTACATTATACGATATTTTCAATGATAGACTGCATATTACATTACATTATAATGTATTTTCAATGATACACTGCATATTACGTTACATTATAAGGTATTTTCAATGATACACTGCATATTACGTAATATTATAAGGTATTTTCAATGATACTCTGCATATTACGTTATATTATAAGGTATTTTGAATGATACTCTGCATATTGCGTTACATTAGAAGATATTTTCAATGATACACTGCATAGTACATTATATTATAAGATATTTTCAATAATAGACTGCATATTACATTACATTATAATGTATTTTCAATGATACACTGCATATTACTATATATTATAAGATATTTTCAATGATAGACTGCATATCACGTTATATTATAAGCTATTTTCAATGATTCACTGCATATCACGTTATATTATAAGCTATTTTCAATGATAGACTGCATATTACATTACATTATAATGTATTTTCAATGATACACTGCATATTTTATTACATTATAATGTATTTTCAATGATACACTGCATATTACGTTACATTATAAGGTATTTTCAATGATACACTGCATATTACGTTATATTATAAGGTATTTTCAATGATAGACTGCATATTACGTTATATTATAAGGCATTTTCAATGATAGACTGCAAATATTAAATTATATTATAAAGTATTTTCAATGATACACTACATATTACATTATATTATAGGGTATTTTCAATGATACACTGCATATTACGTTATATTATAAGGTATTTTCAATGATACACTGCATATTACATTATATTATAGGGTATTTTCAATGATACACTGCATATTACGTTATATTATAAGGTATTTTCAATGATACACTGCATATTACGTTATATTATAAGGTATTTTCAATGATACTCTGCATATTACGTTATATTATAAGGTATTTTGAATGATACTCTGCATATTGCGTTACATTAGAAGATATTTTCAATGATACACTGCATAGTACATTATATTATAAGATATTTTCAATAATAGACTGCATATTACATTACATTATAATGTATTTTCAATGATACACTGCATATTACTATATATTATAAGATATTTTCAATGATAGACTTCATATCACGTTATATTATAAGCTATTTTCAATGATTCACTGCATATCACGTTATATTATAAGCTATTTTCAATGATAGACTGCATATTACATTACATTATAATGTATTTTCAATGATACACTGCATATTTTATTTCATTATAATGTATTTTCAATGATACACTGCATATTACGTTATATTATAAGGTATTTTCAATGATACACTGCATATTACGTTATAGTATAAGGTATTTTCAATGATAGACTGCATATTACGTTATATTATAAGGTATTTTCAATGAAATACTGCATATTACGTTATATTATAAGGCATTTTCAATGATAGACTGCATATTACGTTATATTATCACGTATTTTCAATGATTGACTGCATATTACGTTACATTATATGGTATTTTCAATGATATTCTGCATATCACGTTATATTATAAGGTATTTTCAATGATACTCTGCATATTACGTTATATTATAAGGCATTTTCAATGATAGACTGCATATTACGTTATATTATCACGTATTTTCAATGATTGACTGCATATTACGTTACATTATATGGTATTTTCAATGATATTCTGCATATCACGTTATATTATAAGGTATTTTCAATGATACTCTGCATATTACGTTATATTATAAGGTATTTTGAATGATACTCTGCATATTACATTACATTATAATGTATTTTCAATGATACACTGCATATTACTATATATTATAAGATATTTTCAATGATAGACTGCATATCACGTTATATTATAAGCTATTTTCAATGATTCACTGCATATTACGTTATATTATAAGATATTTTCAATGATAGACTGCATATTACATTACATTATAATGTATTTTCAATGATACACTGCATATTACGTTACATTATTAGGTATTTTCAATGATACACTGCATATTACGTTATATTATAAGGTATTTTCAATGATACACTGCATATTACGTTATATTATAAGGTATTTTCAATGATACACTGCATATTAAGTTATATTATAAGGAATTTTCAATGATAGACTGCAAATATTACATTATATTATAAGGTATTTTCAATGATACACTGCATATTACGTTATACTATATGGTAGTTTCAATGATACACTGCATATTACGTTATATTATAAGGTATTTTCAATGATATACTGCATATTACGTTAGATTATAAGGTATTTTCAATGATACACTGCATATTACGTTATATTATAAGGTATTTTCAATGATAGACTGCAAATATTACATTATATTATAAGGTATTTTCAATGATACACTGCATATTACGTTTATACTATATGGTATTTTCAATGATAGACTGCATATTACGTTATATTATAAGGCATTTTCAATGATACACTGCATATTACGTTATATTATAAGGTATTTTCAATGATACACTGCATATTACGTTATATTATAAGGTATTTTCAATGATATACAGCATATTACGTTACATTATAAGGTATTTTCAATGATACACTGCAAATTACGTTATATTATAAGGTATTTTCAATGATAGACTGCAAATATTACATTATATTATAAGGTATTTTCAATGATACACTGCATATTACGTTAAATTACAAGATATTTTCAATGATACACAGCTTATTACGTTACATTATAAGGTATTGTCAATGATATACTGCATATCACGTTATATTATAAGGTATTTTCAATGATACACTGCATATTACGTTATATTATAAGGTATTTTCAATGATACTCTGCATATTACGTTATATTATAAGGTATTTTGAATGATACTCTGCATATCACGTTATATTATAAGGTATTTTCAATGATACTCTGCATATTACGTTATATTATAAGGTATTTTCAATGATATACTGCATATCACGTTATATTATAAGGTATTTTCAATGACACACTGCATATTACGTTATATTATAAGGTATTTTCAATGATAGACTGCATATCACGTTATATTATAAGCTATTTTCAATGATTCACTGCATATTACGTTACATTATACGATATTTTCAATGATAGACTGCATATTACATTACATTATAATGTATTTTCAATGATACACTGCATATTACGTTACATTATAAGGTATTTTCAATGATTGACTGCATATTACGTAATATTATAAGGTATTTTCAATGATACTCTGCATATTACGTTATATTATAAGGTATTTTGAATGATACTCTGCATATTGCGTTACATTAGAAGATATTTTCAATGATACACTGCATAGTACATTATATTATAAGATATTTTCAATAATAGACTGCATATTACATTACATTATAATGTATTTTCAATGATACACTGCATATTACTATATATTATAAGATATTTTCAATGATAGACTGCATATCACGTTATATTATAAGCTATTTTCAATGATTCACTGCATATCACGTTATATTATAAGCTATTTTCAATGATAGACTGCATATTACATTACATTATAATGTATTTTCAATGATACACTGCATATTACATTACATTATAATGTATTTTCAATGATACACTGCATATTACGTTACATTATAAGGTATTTTCAATGATACACTGCATATTACGTTATATTATAAGGTATTTTCAATGATAGACTGCATATTACGTTATATTATAAGGGCATTTTCAATGATAGACTGCAAATATTAAATTATATTATAAAGTATTTTCAATGATACACTACATATTACATTATATTATAGGGTATTTTCAATGATACACTGCATATTACGTTATATTATAAGGTATTTTCAATGATACACTGCATATTACATTATATTATAGGGTATTTTCAATGATACACTGCATATTACGTTATATTATAAGGTATTTTCAATGATACACTGCATATTACGTTATATTATAAGGTATTTTCAATGATACTCTGCATATTACGTTATATTATAAGGTATTTTGAATGATACTCTGCATATTGCGTTACATTAGAAGATATTTTCAATGATACACTGCATAGTACATTATATTATAAGATATTTTCAATAATAGACTGCATATTACATTACATTATAATGTATTTTCAATGATACACTGCATATTACTATATATTATAAGATATTTTCAATGATAGACTGCATATCACGTTATATTATAAGCTATTTTCAATGATTCACTGCATATCACGTTATATTATAAGCTATTTTCAATGATAGACTGCATATTACATTACATTATAATGTATTTTCAATGATACACTGCATATTTTATTTCATTATAATGTATTTTCAATGATACACTGCATATTACGTTACATTATAAGGTATTTTCAATGATACACTGCATATTACGTTATATTATAAGGTATTTTCAATGATAGACTGCATATTACGTTATATTATAAGGTATTTTCAATGAAATACTGCATATTACGTTATATTATAAGGCATTTTCAATGATAGACTGCATATTACGTTATATTATCACGTATTTTCAATGATTGACTGCATATTACGTTACATTATATGGTATTTTCAATGATATTCTGCATATCACGTTATATTATAAGGTATTTTCAATGATACTCTGCATATTACGTTATATTATAAGGCATTTTCAATGATAGACTGCATATTACGTTATATTATCACGTATTTTCAATGATTGACTGCATATTACGTTACATTATATGGTATTTTCAATGATATTCTGCATATCACGTTATATTATAAGGTATTTTCAATGATACTCTGCATATTACGTTATATTATAAGGTATTTTGAATGATACTCTGCATATTACATTACATTATAATGTATTTTCAATGATACACTGCATATTACTATATATTATAAGATATTTTCAATGATAGACTGCATATCACGTTATATTATAAGCTATTTTCAATGATTCACTGCATATTACGTTATATTATAAGATATTTTCAATGATAGACTGCATATTACATTACATTATAATGTATTTTCAATGATACACTGCATATTACGTTACATTATTAGGTATTTTCAATGATACACTGCATATTACGTTATATTATAAGGTATTTTCAATGATACACTGCATATTACGTTATATTATAAGGTATTTTCAATGATACACTGCATATTAAGTTATATTATAAGGAATTTTCAATGATAGACTGCAAATATTACATTATATTATAAGGTATTTTCAATGATACACTGCATATTACGTTATACTATATGGTAGTTTCAATGATACACTGCATATTACGTTATATTATAAGGTATTTTCAATGATATACTGCATATTACGTTAGATTATAAGGTATTTTCAATGATACACTGCATATTACGTTATATTATAAGGTATTTTCAATGATAGACTGCAAATATTACATTATATTATAAGGTATTTTCAATGATACACTGCATATTACGTTATACTATATGGTATTTTCAATGATAGACTGCATATTACGTTATATTATAAGGCATTTTCAATGATACACTGCATATTACGTTATATTATAAGGTATTTTCAATGATACACTGCATATTACGTTATATTATAAGGTATTTTCAATGATATACAGCATATTACGTTACATTATAAGGTATTTTCAATGATACACTGCAAATTACGTTATATTATAAGGTATTTTCAATGATAGACTGCAAATATTACATTATATTATAAGGTATTTTCAATGATACACTGCATATTACGTTAAATTACAAGATATTTTCAATGATACACAGCTTATTACGTTACATTATAAGGTATTGTCAATGATATACTGCATATCACGTTATATTATAAGGTATTTTCAATGATACACTGCATATTACGTTATATTATAAGGTATTTTCAATGATATACTGCATATTACGTTATATTATAAGGTATTTTCAATGATACACTGCATATTACGTTATATTATAAGGTATTTTCAATGATATACTGCATATTACGTTACATTATAAGGTATTTTCAATGATACACTGCATATTACGTTATATTATAAGGTATTTTCAATGATAGACTGCATATCACGTTATATTATAAGCTATTTTCAATGATATTCTGCAAATCACGTTATATTATAAGGTATTTTCAATGATACTCTGCATATTACGTTATATTATAAGGTATTTTGAATGATACTCTGCATATTGCGTTACATTAGAAGATATTTTCAATGATACACTGCATATTACATTATATTATAAGATATTTTCAATGATACACTGCATATTACATTACATTATAATGTATTTTCAATGTTACACTGCATATTACTATATATTATAAGATATTTTCAATGATAGACTGCATATCACGTTATATTATAAGCTATTTTCAATGATTCACTGCATATTACGTTATATTATCACGTATTTTTAATGATAGACTGCATATTACTATATATTATAAGGCATTTTCAATGATACACTGCATAATACGTTACATTATAACGTATTTTCAATGATATACTGCATATTACGTTATATTATAAGGTATTTTCAATGATACACTGCATATTACGTTATATTATAAGGTATTTTCAATGATATACTGCATATTACGTTAGATTATAAGGTATTTTCAATGATACACTGCATATTACGTTATATTATAAGGTATTTTCAATGATATACTGCATATTACTATATATTATAAGGCATTTTCAATGATACACTGCATAATACGTTACATTATAACGTATTTTCAATGATATACTGCATATTACGTTATATTATAAGGTATTTTCAATGATACACTGCATATTACGTTATATTATAAGGTATTTTCAATGATATACTGCATATTACGTTAGATTATAAGGTATTTTCAATGATACACTGCATATTACGTTATATTATAAGGTATTTTCAATGATATACTGCATATTACGTTATATTATAAGGCATTTTCAATGATAGACTGCATATTACGTTATATTATCACGTATTTTCAATGATTGACTGCATATTACGTTACATTATATGGTATTTTCAATGATATTCTGCATATCACGTTATATTATAAGGTATTTTCAATGATACTCTGCATATTACGTTATATTATAAGGTATTTTGAATGATACTCTGCATATTACATTACATTATAATGTATTTTCAATGATACACTGCATATTACTATATATTATAAGATATTTTCAATGATAGACTGCATATCACGTTATATTATAAGCTATTTTCAATGATTCACTGCATATTACGTTATATTATAAGATATTTTCAATGATAGACTGCATATTACATTACATTATAATGTATTTTCAATGATACACTGCATATTACGTTACATTATTAGGTATTTTCAATGATACACTGCATATTACGTTATATTATAAGGTATTTTCAATGATACACTGCATATTACGTTATATTATAAGGTATTTTCAATGATACACTGCATATTAAGTTATATTATAAGGTATTTTCAATGATAGACTGCAAATATTACATTATATTATAAGGTATTTTCAATGATACACTGCATATTACATTATATTATAAGGTATTTTCAATGATACACTGCATATTACGTTATACTATATGGTATTTTCAATGATAGACTGCATATTACGTTATATTATAAGGCATTTTCAATGATACACTGCATATTACGTTATATTATAAGGTATTTTCAATGATACACTGCATATTACGTTATATTATAAGGTATTTTCAATGATATACAGCATATTACGTTACATTATAAGGTATTTTCAATGATACACT
This sequence comes from Lasioglossum lativentre, assembly GCA_916610255.1. Taxonomy (NCBI): domain Eukaryota; kingdom Metazoa; phylum Arthropoda; class Insecta; order Hymenoptera; family Halictidae; genus Lasioglossum; species Lasioglossum lativentre. Next base: position 26,901 of record CAKAJI010000429.1, read on the forward strand.
GCATATTACGTTATATTATAAGGTATTTTCAATGATAGACTGCAAATATTACATTATATTATAAGGTATTTTCAATGATACACTGCATATTACGTTAAATTACAAGATATTTTCAATGATACACAGCTTATTACGTTACATTATAAGTTATTGTCAATGATATACTGCATATCACGTTATATTATAAGGTATTTTCAATGATACACTGCATATTACGTTATATTATAAGGTATTTTCAATGATATACTTCATATTACGTTATATTATAAGGTATTTTCAATGATACACTGCATATTACGTTATATTATAAGGTATTTTCAATGATATACTGCATATTACGTTACATTATAAGGTATTTTCAATGATACACTGCATATTACGTTATATTATAAGGTATTTTCAATGATAGACTGCATATCACGTTATATTATAAGCTATTTTCAATGATATTCTGCATATCACGTTATATTATAAGGTATTTTCAATGATACTCTGCATATTACGTTATATTATAAGGTATTTTGAATGATACTCTGCATATTGCGTTACATTAGAAGATATTTTCAATGATACACTGCATATTACATTATATTATAAGATATTTTCAATGATACACTGCATATTACATTACATTATAATGTATTTTCAATGATACACTGCATATTACTATATATTATAAGATATTTTCAATGATAGACTGCATATCACGTTATATTATAAGCTATTTTCAATGATTCACTGCATATTACGTTATATTATCACGTATTTTTAATGATAGACTGCATATTACTATATATTATAAGGCATTTTCAATGATACACTGCATAATACGTTACATTATAAGGTATTTTCAATGATATACTGCATATTACGTTATATTATAAGGTATTTTCAATGATACACTGCATATTACGTTATATTATAAGGTATTTTCAATGATATACTGCATATTACGTTAGATTATAAGGTATTTTCAATGATACACTGCATATTACGTTATATTATAAGGTATTTTCAATGATACACTGCATATTACGTTATATTATAAGGTATTTTCAATGATATACTGCATATTACCTTAGATTATAAGGTATTTTCAATGATACACTGCATATTACGTTATATTATAAGGTATTTTCAATGATAGACTGCAAATATTACATTATATTATAAGGTATTTTCAATGATACACTGCATATTACGTTATACTATATGGTATTTTCAATGATAGACTGCATATTACGTTATATTATAAGGCATTTTCAATGATACTCTGCATATTACGTTACATTACAAGATATTTTCAATGATACACAGCTTATTACGTTTCATTATATGGTATTGTCAATGATATACTGCATATTACGTTATATTATAACGTATTTTGAATGATACTCTGCATATTACGTTATATTATAAGGTATTTTCAATGATACACTGCATATTACATTATATTATAAGGTATTTTCAATGATATACTGCATATTACGTTATATTATAAGGCATTTTCTATGATAGACTGCATATTACGTTATATTATCACGTATTTTCAATGATTGACTGCATATTACGTTACATTATATGGTATTTTCAATGATATTCTGCATATCACGTTATATTATAAGGTATTTTCAATGATACTCTGCATATTACGTTATATTATAAGGTATTTTGAATGATACTCTGCATATTGCGTTACATTAGAAGATATTTTCAATGATACACTGCATAGTACATTATATTATAAGATATTTTCAATGATAGACTGCATATTACATTACATTATAATGTATTTTCAATGATACACTGCATATTACTATATATTATAAGATATTTTCAATGATAGACTGCATATCACGTTATATTATAAGCTATTTTCAATGATTGACTGCATATTACGTAATATTATAAGGTATTTTCAATGATTCACTGCATATTACGTTATATTATAAGATATTTTCAATGATAGACTGCATATTTACATTACATTATAATGTATTTTCAATGATACACTGCATATTACGTTACATTATAAGGTATTTTCAATGATAGACTGCATATTACATTACATTATAATGTATTTTCAATGATACACTGCATATTACGTTACTTTATAAGGTATTTTCAATGATACACTGCATATTACGTTATATTATAAGGTATTTTCAATGATACACTGCATATTACGTTATATTATAAGGTATTTTCAATGATACACTGCATATTACGTTATATTATAAGGTATTTTCAATGATAGACTGCATATCACGTTATATTATAAGCTATTTTCAATGATTCACTGCATATTACGTTATATTATAAGATATTTTCAATGATAGACTGCATATTACATTACATTATAATGTATTTTCAATGATACACTGCATATTACTATATATTATAAGATATTTTCAATGATAGACTGCATATCACGTTATATTATAAGCTATTTTCAATGATTCACTGCATATTACGTTATATTATAAGATATTTTCAATGATAGACTGCATATTACATTACATTATAATGTATTTTCAATGATACACTGCATATTACGTTACATTATAAGGTATTTTCAATGATACACTGCATATTACGTTATATTATAAGGTATTTTCAATGATACACTGCATATTACGTTATATTATAAGGTATTTTCAATGATACACTGCATATTACGTTATATTATAAGGTATTTTCAATGATAGACTGCATATCACGTTATATTATAAGCTATTTTCAATGATTCACTGCATATTACGTTATATTATAAGATATTTTCAATGATAGACTGCAAATATTACATTATATTATAAGGTATTTTCAATGATACACTGCATATTACGTTATACTATATGGTATTTTCAATGATAGACTGCATATTAATTATATTATAAGGCATTTTCAATGATACACTGCATATTACGTTATATTATAAGGTATTTTCAATGATACACTCCATATTACGTTATATTATAAGGTATTTTCAATGATATACAGCATATTACGTTACATTATAAGGTATTTTCAATGATACACTGCATATTACGTTATATTATAAGGTATTTTCAATGATAGACTGCAAATATTACATTATATTATAAGGTATTTTCAATGATACACTGCATATTACGTTAAATTACAAGATATTTTCAATGATACACAGCTTATTACGTTACATTATAAGGTATTGTCAATGATATACTGCATATCACGTTATATTATAAGGTATTTTCAATGATACACTGCATATTACGTTATATTATAAGGTATTTTCAATGATATACTGCATATTACGTTATATTATAAGGTATTTTCAATGATACACTGCATATTACGTTATATTATAAGGTATTTTCAATGATATACTGCATATTACGTTACATTATAAGGTATTTTCAATGATACACTGCATATTACGTTATATTATAAGGTATTTTCAATGATAGACTGCATATCACGTTATATTATAAGCTATTTTCAATGATATTCTGCATATCACGTTATATTATAAGGTATTTTCAATGATACTCTGCATATTACGTTATATTATAAGGTATTTTGAATGATACTCTGCATATTGCGTTACATTAGAAGATATTTTCAATGATACACTGCATATTACATTATATTATAAGATATTTTCAATGATACACTGCATATTACATTACATTATAATGTATTTTCAATGATACACTGCATATTACTATATATTATAAGATATTTTCAATGATAGACTGCATATCACGTTATATTATAAGCTATTTTCAATGATTCACTGCATATTACGTTATATTATCACGTATTTTTAATGATAGACTGCATATTACTATATATTATAAGGCATTTTCAATGATACACTGCATAATACGTTACATTATAAGGTATTTTCAATGATATACTGCATATTACGTTATATTATAAGGTATTTTCAATGATGCACTGCATATTACGTTATATTATAAGGTATTTTCAATGATATACTGCATATTACGTTAGATTATAAGGTATTTTCAATGATACACTGCATATTACGTTATATTATAAGGTATTTTCAATGATACACTGCATATTACGTTATATTATAAGGTATTTTCAATGATATACTGCATATTACGTTAGATTATAAGGTATTTTCAATGATACACTGCATATTACGTTATATTATAAGGTATTTTCAATGATAGACTGCAAATATTACATTATATTATAAGGTATTTTCAATGATACACTGCATATTACGTTATACTATATGGTATTTTCAATGATAGACTGCATATTTCGTTATATTATAAGGCATTTTCAATGATACTCTGCATATTACGTTACATTACAAGATATTTTCAATGATACACAGCTTATTACGTTTCATTATATGGTATTGTCAATGATATACTGCATATTACGTTATATTATAACGTATTTTGAATGATACTCTGCATATTACGTTATATTATAAGGTATTTTCAATGATACACTGCATATTACATTATATTATAAGGTATTTTCAATGATATACTGCATATTACGTTATATTATAAGGCATTTTCTATGATAGACTGCATATTACGTTATATTATCACGTATTTTCAATGATTGACTGCATATTACGTTACATTATATGGTATTTTCAATGATATTCTGCATATCACGTTATATTATAAGGTATTTTCAATGATACTCTGCATATTACGTTATATTATAAGGTATTTTGAATGATACTCTGCATATTGCGTTACATTAGAAGATATTTTCAATGATACACTGCATAGTACATTATATTATAAGATATTTTCAATGATAGACTGCATATTACATTACATTATAATGTATTTTCAATTATACACTGCATATTACTATATATTATAAGATATTTTCAATGATAGACTGCATATCCCGTTATATTATAAGCTATTTTCAATGATTGACTGCATATTACGTAATATTATAAGGTATTTTCAATGATTCACTGCATATTACGTTATATTATAAGATATTTTCAATGATAGACTGCATATTTACATTACATTATAATGTATTTTCAATGATACACTGCATATTACGTTACATTATAAGGTATTTTCAATGATACACTGCATATTACGTTATATTATAAGGTATTTTCAATGATAGACTGCATATTACATTACATTATAATGTATTTTCAATGATACACTGCATATTACGTTACTTTATAAGGTATTTTCAATGATACACTGCATATTACGTTATATTATAAGGTATTTTCAATGATACACTGCATATTACGTTATATTATAAGGTATTTTCAATGATACACTGCATATTACGTTATATTATAAGGTATTTTCAATGATAGACTGCATATCACGTTATATTATAAGCTATTTTCAATGATTCACTGCATATTACGTTATATTATAAGATATTTTCAATGATAGACTGCATATTACATTACATTATAATGTATTTTCAATGATACACTGCATATTACTATATATTATAAGATATTTTCAATGATAGACTGCATATCACGTTATATTATAAGCTATTTTCAATGATTCACTGCATATTACGTTATATTATAAGATATTTTCAATGATAGACTGCATATTACATTACATTATAATGTATTTTCAATGATACACTGCATATTACGTTACATTATAAGGTATTTTCAATGATACACTGCATATTACGTTATATTATAAGGTATTTTCAATGATACACTGCATATTACGTTATATTATAAGGTATTTTCAATGATACACTGCATATTACGTTATATTATAAGGTATTTTCAATGATAGACTGCATATCACGTTATATTATAAGCTATTTTCAATGATTCACTGCATATTACGTTATATTATAAGATATTTTCAATGATAGACTGCATATTACATTACATTATAATGTATTTTCAATGATACACTGCATATTACGTTACATTATAAGGTATTTTCAATGATACACTGCATATTACGTTATATTATAAGGTATTTTCGATGATACACTGCATATTACGTTATATTATACGGTATTTTCAATGACACACTGCATATTACGTTATATTATAAGGTATTTTCAATGATAGACTGCATATCACGTTATATTATAAGTTATTTTCAATGATTCACTGCATATTACGTTATATTATAAGATATTTTCAATGATAGACTGCATATTTACATTACATTATAATGTATTTTCAATGATACACTGCATATTACGTTACATTATAAGGTATTTTCAATGATACACTGCATATTACGTTATACTATAAGGTATTTTCAATGATACACTGCATATTACGTTATATTATAAGGTATTTTCAATGATAGACTGCATATTACATTACATTATAATGTATTTTCAATGATACACTGCATATTACGTTACATTATAAGGTATTTTCAATGATACACTGCATATTACGTTATATTATAGGGTATTTTCAATGATACACTGCATATTACGTTATATTATAAGGTATTTTCAATGATACACTGCATATTACGTTATATTATAAGGTATTTTCAATGATAGACTGCATATCACGTTATATTATATGCTATTTTCAATGATTCACTGCATATTACGTTATATTATAAGATATTTTCAATGATAGACTGCATATTACATTACATTATAATGTATTTTCAATGATACACTGCATATTACGTTACATTATAAGGTATTTTCAATGATACACTGCATATTACGTTACATTAGAAGATATTTTCAATGATACACTGCATAGTACATTATATTATAAGATATTTTCAATGATAGACTGCATATTACATTACATTATAATGTATTTTCAATGATATTCTGCATATTACTATATATTATAAGATATTTTCAATGATAGACTGCATATCACGTTATATTATAAGCTATTTTCAATGATTCACTCCATATTACGTTATATTATAAGGTATTTTGAATGATACTCTGCATATTGCGTTACATTAGAAGATATTTTCAATGATACACTGCATATTACATTATATTATAAGATATTTTCAATGATACACTGCATATTACATTACATTATAATGTATTTTCAATGATACACTGCATATTACTATATATTATAAGATATTTTCAATGATAGACTGCATATCACGTTATATTATAAGCTATTTTCAATGATTCACTGCATATTACGTTATATTATTACGTATTTTTAATGATTGACTGCATATTACTATATATTATAAGGCATTTTCAATGATACACTGCATAATACGTTATATTATAAGGCATTTTCAATGATACTCTGCATATTACGTTACACTACAAGATATTTTCAATGATACACTGCATATTACATTATATTATAGGGTATTTTCAATGATACACTGCAAATATTACATTATATTATAAGGTATTTTCAATGATACACTGCATATTACATTATATTATAGGGTATTTTCAATGATACACTGCATATTACGTTATATTATAAGGTATTTCCAATGATAGACTGCATATCACGTTATATTATAAGGTATTTTCAATGATACACTGCAAATATTACATTATATTATAAGGTATTTTCAATGATACACTGCATATTACATTATATTATAGGGTATTTTCAATGATACACTGCATATTACGTTATATTATAAGGTATTTTCAATGATAGACTGCATATTACATTACATTATAATGTATTTTCAATGATACACTGCATATTACGTTACATTATAAGGTATTTTCAATGATACACTGCATATTACGTTATATTATAGGGTATTTTCAATGATACACTGCATATTACGTTATATTATAAGGTATTTTCAATGATACACTGCATATTACGTTATATTATAAGGTATTTTCAATGATAGACTGCATATCACGTTATATTATAAGCTATTTTCAATGATTCACTGCATATTACGTTATATTATAAGATATTTTCAATGATAGACTGCATATTACATTACATTATAATGTATTTTCAATGATACACTGCATATTACGTTACATTATAAGGTATTTTCAATGATACACTGCATATTACGTTACATTAGAAGATATTTTCAATGATACACTGCATAGTACATTATATTAAAAGATATTTTCAATGATATTCTGCATATTACTATATATTATAAGATATTTTCAATGATAGACTGCATATCACGTTATATTATAAGCTATTTACAATGATTCACTGCATATTACGTTATATTATCACGTATTTTTAATGATTGACTGCATATTACTATATATTATAAGGCATTTTCAATGATACACTGCATAATACGTTATATTATAAGGCATTTTCAATGATACTCTGCATATTACGTTACACTACAAGATATTTTCAATGATACACTGCATATTACATTATATTATAGGGTATTTTCAATAATACACTGCAAATATTACATTATATTATAAGGTATTTTCAATGATACACTGCATATTACATTATATTATAGGGTATTTTCAATGATACACTGCATATTACGTTATATTATAAGGTATTTCCAATGATAGACTGCATATCACGTTATATTATAAGGTATTTTCAATGATACACTGCAAATATTACATTATATTATAAGGTATTTTCAATGATACACTGCATATTACATTATATTATAGGGTATTTTCAATGATACACTGCATATTACGTTATATTATAAGGTATTTCCAATGATAGACTGCATATCACGTTATATTATAAGGTATTTTCACTGATACACTGCATATTACGTTACATTATAAGGTATTGTCAAAGATACACTGCATATTACATTATATTATAAGATATTTTCAATGATAGACTGCATAACACGTTATATTATAAGCTATTTTCAATTGTTCACTGCATATTACGTTATATGATCACGTATTTTCAATGATAGACTGCATATCACGTTATATTATAAGGTATTTTCAATGATACACTGCATATTACGTTACATTATAAGGTATTGTCAATGATACACTGCATATTACATTATATTATAAGATATTTTCAATGATACACTGCAAATATTACATTATATTATAAGGTATTTTCAATGATACACTGCATATTACATTATATTATAGGGTATTTTCAATGATACACTGCATATTACGTTACATTATACGGTATTTTCAATGATACACTGCATATTACGTTAGATTATCACGTATTTTCAATGATTGACTGCATATTACATTATATTATAAGGTATTTTCAATGATACACTGCATATTACGTTATATTATAAGATATTTTCAATGATACACTGCATATTACGTTATATTATAAGGTATTTTCAATGATACACTGCATATTACGTTATATTATCACGTATTTTTAATGATAGACTGCATATTACTATATATTATAATGCATTTTCAATGATACACTGCATAATACGTTATATTATAAGGCATTTTCAATGATACTCTGCATATTACGTTACATTACAAGATATTATCAATGATACACTGCTTATTACGTTACATTATATGGTATTTTCTATGATACAGTGCATATTACGTTATATTATGAGGTATTTTCAATGATACACTGCATATTACGTTATATTATAAGGCATTTTCAATGATACACTGCATAATACGTTATATTATAAGGCATTTTCAATGATACTCTGCATATTACGTTACATTACAAGATATTATCAATGATACACTGCTTATTACGTTACATTATATGGTATTTTCAATGATAGACTGCAAATATTAAATTATATTATAAGGTATTTTCAATGATACACTGCATATTACGTTATATTATAAGGTATTTTCAATGATATTCTGCATATCACGTTATATTATAAGGTATTTTCAATGATACTCTGCATATTACGTTATATTATAAGGTATTTTCAATGATATACTGCATATCACGTTATATTATAAGCTATTTTAAATGATTCACTGCATATTACGTTATATTATAAGATATTTTCAATGATAGACTGCATATTACATTACATTATAATGAATTTTCAATGATACACTGCATATTACGTTACATTATAAGGTATTTTCAATGATACACTGCATATTACGTTATATTATAAGGTATTTTCAATGATACACTGCATGTTACGTTATATTATAAGGTATTTTCAATGATACACTGCATATTACGTTATATTATAAGGTATTTTCAATGATATTCTGCATATCACGTTATATTATAAGGTATTTTCAATGATACTCTGCATATTACGTTATATTATAAGGTATTTTGAATGATACTCTGCATATTGCGTTACATTAGAAGATATTTTCAATGATACACTGCCTATAACATTATATTATAAGATATTTTCAATGATACACTGCATATTACATTACATTATAATGTATTTTCAATGATACACTGCATATTACTATATATTATAAGATATTTTCAATGATAGACTGCATATCACGTTATATTATAAGCTATTTTCAATGATTCACTGCATATTACGTTATATTATCACGTATTTTTAATGATAGACTGCATATTACTATATATTATAAGGCATTTTCAATGATACACTGCATAATACGTTATATTATAAGGCATTTTCAATGATACTCTGCATATTACGTTACACTACAAGATATTTTCAATGATACACTGCTTATTACGTTTCATTATAAGGTATTGTCAATGATATACTGCATATTACGTTATATTATAAGGTATTTTCAATGATACACTGCATATTACGTTATATTATAGGGTATTTTCAATGATACACTGCATATTACGTTATATTATAAGGTATTTTCAATGATACACTGCATATTACATTATATTATAGGGTATTTTCAATGATACACTGCATATTACGTTATATTATAAGGTATTTTCGATGATACACTGCATATTACGTTATATTATAAGGTATTTTCAATGATACTCTGCATATTACGTTATATAATAAGGTATTTTCAATGATATACTGCATATCACGTTATATTATAAGGTATTTTCAATGATACTCTGCATATTACGTTATATTATAGGATATTTTGAATGATACTCTGCATATTGCGTTACATTAGAAGATATTTTCAATGATACACTGCATATTACATTATATTATAAGATATTTTCAATGATACACTGCATATTACGTTATATAATAATGTATTTTCAATGATATACTGCATATCACGTTATATTATCACGTATTTTCAATGATTGACTGCATATTACGTTACATTATATGGTATTATCAATGATATTCTGCATATCACGTTATATTATAAGGTATTTTCAATGATACTCTGCATATTACGTTATATTATAAGGTATTTTGAATGATACTCTGCATATTGCGTTACATCAGAAGATATTTTCAATGATACACTGCATAGTACATTATATTATAAGATATTTTCAATGATAGACTGCATATTACATTACATTATAATGTATTTTCAATGATATTCTGCATATTACTATATATTATAAGATATTTTCAATGATAGACTGCATATCACGTTATATTATAAGGTATTTTCAATGATTCACTGCATATTACGTTATATTATAAGATATTTTCAATGATACACTGCATATTACATTACATTATAATGTATTTTCAATGATACACTGCATATTACTATATATTATAAGATATTTTCAATGATAGACTGCATATCACGTTATATTATAAGCTATTTTCAATGATTCACTGCATATTACGTTATATTATCACGTATTTTTAATGATAGACTGCATATTACTATATATTATAAGGCATTTTCAATGATACACTGCATAATACGTTATATTATAAGGCATTTTCAATGATACACTGCATATTACGTTATATTATAGGGTATTTTCAATGATACACTGCATATTACGTTATATTATAGGGTATTTTCAATGATACACTGCATATTACGTTAAATTATAAGGTATTTTCAATGATACACTGCATATTACATTATATTATAGGGTATTTTCAATGATACACTGCATATTACGTTATATTATAAGGTATTTTCGATGATACACTGCATATTACGTTATATTATGAGGTATTTTCAATGATACTCTGCATATTACGTTATATAATAAGGTATTTTCAATGATATACTGCATATCACGTTATATTATAAGGCATTTTCAATGATAGACTGCATATTACGTTATATTATCACGTATTTTCAATGATTGACTGCATATTACGTTACATTATATGTTATTTTCAATGATATTCTGCATATCACGTTATATTATAAGGTATTTTCAATGATACTCTGCATATTACGTTATATTATAAGGTATTTTGAATGATACTCTGCATATTGCGTTACATTAGAAGATATTTTCAATGATACACTGCATAGTACATTATATTATAAGATATTTTCAATGATAGACTGCATATTACATTACATTATAATGTATTTTCAATGATATTCTGCATATTACTATATATTATAAGATATTTTCAATGATAGACTGCATATCACGTTATATTATAAGCTATTTTCAATGATTCACTGCATATTACGTTATATTATAAGATATTTTCAATGATAGACTGCATATTACATTACATTATAATGTATTTTCAATGATACACTGCATATTACGTTACATTATAAGGTATTTTCAATGATACACTGCATATTACGTTATATTATAAGGTATTTTCAATGATACACTGCATATTACGTTATATTATAAGGTATTTTCAATGATACACTGCATATTACGTTATATTATAAGGTATTTTCAATGATAGACTGCATATCACGTTATATTATAAGCTATTTTCAATGATTCACTGCATATTACGTTATATTATAAGATATTTTCAATGATAGACTGCATATTACATTACATTATAATGTATTTTCAATGATACACTGCATATTACGTTACATTATAAGGTATTTTCAATGATACACTGCATATTACGTTATATTATAAGGTATTTTCAATGATACACTGCATATTACGTTATATTATACGGTATTTTCAATGATACACTGCATATTACGTTATATTATAAGGTATTTTCAATGATAGACTGCATATCACGTTATATTATAAGGTATTTTCAATGATACACTGCATATTACGTTATATTATAAGGTATTTTCAATGATAGACTGCATATCACGTTATATTATAAGCTATTTTCAATGATTCACTGCATATTACGTTATATTATAAGATATTTTCAATGATAGACTGCATATTACATTACATTATAATGTATTTTCAATGACACACTGCATATTACGTTACATTATAAGGTATTTTCAATGATACACTGCATATTACGTTATATTATAAGGTATTTTCAATGATACACTGCATATTACGTTATATTATAAGGTATTTTCAATGATACACTGCATATTACGTTATATTATAAGGTATTTTCAATGATATTCTGCATATCACGTTATATTATAAGGTATTTTCAATGATACTCTGCATATTACGTTATATTATCACGTATTTTTAATGATAGACTGCATATTACTATATATTATAAGGCATTTTCAATGATACACTGCATAATACGTTATATTATAAGGCATTTTCAATGATACACTGCATATTACGTTATATTATAAGGTATTTTCAATGATACACTGCATATTACGTTATATTATAGGGTATTTTCAATGATACACTGCATATTACGTTATATTATAAGGTATTTTCAATGATACACTGCATATTACATTATATTATAGGGTATTTTCAATGATACACTGCATATTACGTTATATTATAAGGTATTTTCGATGATACACTGCATATTACGTTATATTATAAGGTATTTTCAATGATACTCTGCATATTACGTTATATAATAAGGTATTTTCAATGATATACTGCATATCACGTTATATTATAAGGCATTTTCAATGATAGACTGCATATTACGTTATATTATCACGTATTTTCAATGATTGACTGCATATTACGTTACATTATATGGTATTTTCAATGATATTCTGCATATCACGTTATATTATAAGGTATTTTCAATGATACTCTGCATATTACGTTATATTATAAGGTATTTTGAATGATACTCTGCATATTGCGTTACATTAGAAGATATTTTCAATGATACACTGCATAGTACATTATATTATAAGATATTTTCAATGATAGACTGCATATTACATTACATTATAATGTATTTTCAATGATATTCTGCATATTACTATATATTATAAGATATTTTCAATGATAGACTGCATATCACGTTATATTATAAGCTATTTTCAATGATTCACTGCATATTACGTTATATTATAAGATATTTTCAATGATAGACTGCATATTACATTACATTATAATGTATTTTCAATGATACACTGCATATTACGTTACATTATAAGGTATTTTCAATGATACACTGCATATTACGTTATATTATAAGGTATTTTCAATGATACACTGCATATTACGTTATATTATAAGGTATTTTCAATGATACACTGCATATTACGTTATATTATAAGGTATTTTCAATGATAGACTGCATATCACGTTATATTATAAGCTATTTTCAATGATTCACTGCATATTACGTTATATTATAAGATATTTTCAATGATAGACTGCATATTACATTACATTATAATGTATTTTCAATGATACACTGCATATTACGTTACATTATAAGGTATTTTCAATGATACACTGCATATTACGTTATATTATAAGGTATTTTCAATGATACACTGCATATTACGTTATATTATACGGTATTTTCAATGATAGACTGCATATTACGTTATATTATAAGGTATTTTCAATGATAGACTGCATATCACGTTATATTATAAGGAATTTTCAATGATACACTGCATATTACGTTATATTATAAGGTATTTTCAATGATAGACTGCATATCACGTTATATTATAAGCTATTTTCAATGATTCACTGCATATTACGTTATATTATAAGATATTTTCAATGATAGACTGCATATTACATTACATTATAATGTATTTTCAATGACACACTGCATATTACGTTACATTATAAGGTATTTTCAATGATACACTGCATATTACGTTATATTATAAGGTATTTTCAATGATACACTGCATATTACGTTATATTATAAGGTATTTTCAATGATACACTGCATATTACGTTATATTATAAGGTATTTTCAATGATATTCTGCATATCACGTTATATTATAAGGTATTTTCAATGATACTCTGCATATTACGTTATATTATAAGGTATTTTGAATGATACTCTGCATATTGCGTTACATTAGAAGATATTTTCAATGATACACTGCCTATAACATTATATTATAAGATATTTTCAATGATACACTGCATATTACATTACATTATAATGTATTTTCAATGATACACTGCATATTACTATATATTATAAGATATTTTCAATGATAGACTGCATATCACGTTATATTATAAGCTATTTTCAATGATTCACTGCATATTACGTTATATTATCACGTATTTTTAATGATAGACTGCATATTACTATATATTATAAGGCATTTTCAATGATACACTGCATAATACGTTATATTATAAGGCATTTTCAATGATACTCTGCTTATTACGTTACACTACAAGATATTTTCAATGATACACTGCTTATTACGTTTCATTATAAGGTATTGTCAATGATATACTGCATATTACGTTATATTATAAGGTATTTTCAATGATACACTGCATATTACGTTATATTATAAGGTATTTTCAATGATACACTGCATATTACGTTATATTATAAGGTATTTTCAATGATACACTGCATATTACATTATATTATAGGGTATTTTCAATGATACACTGCATATTACGTTATATTATAAGGTATTTTCGATGATACACTGCATATTACGTTATATTATAAGGTATTTTCAATGATACTCTGCATATTACGTTATATAATAAGGTATTTTCAATGATATACTGCATATCACGTTATATTATAAGGTATTTTCAATGATACTCTGCATATTACGTTATATTATAGGGTATTTTGAATGATACTCTGCATATTGCGTTACATTAGAAGATATTTTCAATGATACACTGCATATTACATTATATTATAAGATATTTTCAATGATACACTGCATATTACATTACATTATAATGTATTTTCAATGATACACTGCATATTACGTTACATTATAAGGTATTTTCAATGATACACTGCATATTACGTTATATTATAAGGTATTTTCAATGATACACTGCATATTACGTTATATTATACGGTATTTTCAATGATATACTGCATATTACGTTATATTATAAGGTATTTTCAATGATAGACTGCATATCACGTTATATTATAAGGTATTTTCAATGATACACTGCATATTACGTTATATTATAAGGTATTTTCAATGATAGACTGCATATCACGTTATATTATAAGCTATTTTCAATGATTCACTGCATATTACGTTATATTATAAGATATTTTCAATGATAGACTGCATATTACATTACATTATAATGTATTTTCAATGACACACTGCATATTACGTTACATTATAAGGTATTTTCAATGATACACTGCATATTACGTTATATTATAAGGTATTTTCAATGATACACTGCATATTACGTTATATTATAAGGTATTTTCAATGATACACTGCATATTACGTTATATTATAAGGTATTTTCAATGATATTCTGCATATCACGTTATATTATAAGGTATTTTCAATGATACTCTGCATATTACGTTATATTATCACGTATTTTTAATGATAGACTGCATATTACTATATATTATAAGGCATTTTCAATGATACACTGCATAATACGTTATATTATAAGGCATTTTCAATGATACACTGCATATTACGTTATATTATAAGGTATTTTCAATGATACACTGCATATTACGTTATATTATAGGGTATTTTCAATGATACACTGCATATTACGTTATATTATAAGGTATTTTCAATGATACACTGCATATTACATTATATTATAGGGTATTTTCAATGATACACTGCATATTACGTTATATTATAAGGTATTTTCGATGATACACTGCATATTACGTTATATTATAAGGTATTTTCAATGATACTCTGCATATTACGTTATATAATAAGGTATTTTCAATGATATACTGCATATCACGTTATATTATAAGGCATTTTCAATGATAGACTGCATATTACGTTATATTATCACGTATTTTCAATGATTGACTGCATATTACGTTACATTATATGTTATTTTCAATGATATTCTGCATATCACGTTATATTATAAGGTATTTTCAATGATACTCTGCATATTACGTTATATTATAAGGTATTTTGAATGATACTCTGCATATTGCGTTACATTAGAAGATATTTTCAATGATACACCGCATAGTACATTATATTATAAGATATTTTCAATGATAGACTGCATATTACATTACATTATAATGTATTTTCAATGATATTCTGCATATTACTATATATTATAAGATATTTTCAATGATAGACTGCATATCACGTTATATTATAAGCTATTTTCAATGATTCACTGCATATTACGTTATATTATAAGATATTTTCAATGATAGACTGCATATTACATTACATTATAATGTATTTTCAATGATACACTGCATATTACTTTACATTATAAGGTATTTTCAATGATACACTGCATATTACGTTATATTATAAGGTATTTTCAATGATACACTGCATATTACGTTATATTATAAGGTATTTTCAATGATACACTGCATATTACGTTATATTATAAGGTATTTTCAATGATAGACTGCATATCACGTTATATTATAAGCTATTTTCAATGATTCACTGCATATTACGTTATATTATAAGATATTTTCAATGATAGACTGCATATTACATTACATTATAATGTATTTTCAATGATACACTGCATATTACGTTACATTATAAGGTATTTTCAATGATACACTGCATATTACGTTATATTATAAGGTATTTTCAATGATACACTGCATATTACGTTATATTATACGGTATTTTCAATGATACACTGCATATTACGTTATATTATAAGGTATTTTCAATGATAGACTGCATATCACGTTATATTATAAGGTATTTTCAATGATACACTGCATATTACGTTATATTATAAGGTATTTTCAATGATAGACTGCATATCACGTTATATTATAAGCTATTTTCAATGATTCACTGCATATTACGTTATATTATAAGATATTTTCAATGATAGACTGCATATTACATTACATTATAATGTATTTTCAATGACACACTGCATATTACGTTACATTATAAGGTATTTTCAATGATACACTGCATATTACGTTATATTATAAGGTATTTTCAATGATACACTGCATATTACGTTATATTATAAGGTATTTTCAATGATACACTGCATATTACGTTATATTATAAGGTATTTTCAATGATATTCTGCATATCACGTTATATTATAAGGTATTTTCAATGATACTCTGCATATTACGTTATATTATAAGGTATTTTGAATGATACTCTGCATATTGCGTTACATTAGAAGATATTTTCAATGATACACTGCCTATAACATTATATTATAAGATATTTTCAATGATACACTGCATATTACATTACATTATAATGTATTTTCAATGATACACTGCATATTACTATATATTATAAGATATTTTCAATGATAGACTGCATATCACGTTATATTATAAGCTATTTTCAATGATTCACTGCATATTACGTTATATTATCACGTATTTTTAATGATAGACTGCATATTACTATATATTATAAGGCATTTTCAATGATACACTGCATAATACGTTATATTATAAGGCATTTTCAATGATACTCTGCTTATTACGTTACACTACAAGATATTTTCAATGATACACTGCTTATTACGTTTCATTATAAGGTATTGTCAATGATATACTGCATATTACGTTATATTATAAGGTATTTTCAATGATACACTGCATATTACGTTATATTATAGGGTATTTTCAATGATACACTGCATATTACGTTATATTATAAGGTATTTTCAATGATACACTGCATATTACATTATATTATAGGGTATTTTCAATGATACACTGCATATTACGTTATATTATAAGGTATTTTCGATGATACACTGCATATTACGTTATATTAGAAGGTATTTTCAATGATACTCTGCATATTACGTTATATAATAAGGTATTTTCAATGATATACTGCATATCACGTTATATTATAAGGTATTTTCAATGATACTCTGCATATTACGTTATATTATAGGGTATTTTGAATGATACTCTGCATATTGCGTTACATTAGAAGATATTTTCAATGATACACTGCATATTACATTATATTATAAGATATTTTCAATGATACACTGCATATTACGTTATATAATAATGTATTTTCAATGATATACTGCATATCACGTTATATTATCACGTATTTTCAATGATTGACTGCATATTACGTTACATTATATGGTATTATCAATGATATTCTGCATATCACGTTATATTATAAGGTATTTTCAATGATACTCTGCATATTACGTTATATTATAAGGTATTTTGAATGATACTCTGCATATTGCGTTACATCAGAAGATATTTTCAATGATACACTGCATAGTACATTATATTATAAGATATTTTCAATGATAGACTGCATATTACATTACATTATAATGTATTTTCAATGATATTCTGCATATTACTATATATTATAAGATATTTTCAATGATAGACTGCATATCACGTTATATTATAAGCTATTTTCAATGATTCACTGCATATTACGTTATATTATAAGATATTTTCAATGATACACTGCATATTACATTACATTATAATGTATTTTCAATGATACACTGCATATTACTATATATTATAAGATATTTTCAATGATAGACTGCATATCACGTTATATTATAAGCTATTTTCAATGATTCACTGCATATTACGTTATATTATCACGTATTTTTAATGATAGACTGCATATTACTATATATTATAAGGCATTTTCAATGATACACTGCATAATACGTTATATTATAAGGCATTTTCAATGATACTCTGCATATTACGTTACACTACAAGATATTTTCAATGATACACTGCTTATTACGTTTCATTATAAGGTATTGTCAATGATATACTGCATATTACGTTATATTATAAGGTATTTTCAATGATACACTGCATATTACGTTATATTATAGGGTATTTTCAATGATACACTGCATATTACGTTATATTATAAGGTATTTTCAATGATACACTGCATATTACATTATATTATAGGGTATTTTCAATGATACACTGCATATTACGTTATATTATAAGGTATTTTCGATGATACACTGCATATTACGTTATATTATGAGGTATTTTCAATGATACTCTGCATATTACGTTATATAATAAGGTATTTTCAATGATATACTGCATATCACGTTATATTATAAGGCATTTTCAATGATAGACTGCATATTACGTTATATTATCACGTATTTTCAATGATTGACTGCATATTACGTTACATTATATGGTATTTTCAATGATATTCTGCATATCACGTTATATTATAAGGTATTTTCAATGATACTCTGCATATTACGTTATATTATAAGGTATTTTGAATGATACTCTGCATATTGCGTTACATTAGAAGATATTTTCAATGATACACTGCATAGTACATTATATTATAAGATATTTTCAATGATAGACTGCATATTACATTACATTATAATGTATTTTCAATGATACACTGCATATTACTATATATTATAAGATATTTCAATGATAGACTGCATATCACGTTATATTATAAGCTATTTTCAATGATTCACTGCATATTACGTTATATTATAAGATATTTTCAATGATAGACTGCATATTACATTACATTATAATGTATTTTCAATGATACACTGCATATTACGTTACATTATAAGGTATTTTCAATGATACACTGCATATTACGTTATATTATAAGGTATTTTCAATGATACACTGCATATTACGTTATATTATAAGGTATTTTCAATGATACACTGCATATTACGTTATATTATAAGGTATTTTCAATGATAGACTGCATATCACGTTATATTATAAGCTATTTTCAATGATTCACTGCATATTACGTTATATTATAAGATATTTTCAATGATAGACTGCATATTACATTACATTATAATGTATTTTCAATGATACACTGCATATTACGTTACATTATAAGGTATTTTCAATGATACACTGCATATTACGTTATATTATAAGGTATTTTCAATGATACACTGCATATTACGTTATATTATACGGTATTTTCAATGACACACTGCATATTACGTTATATTATAAGGTATTTTCAATGATAGACTGCATATCACGTTATATTATAAGTTATTTTCAATGATTCACTGCATATTACGTTATATTATAAGATATTTTCAATGATAGACTGCATATTTACATTACATTATAATGTATTTTCAATGATACACTGCATATTACGTTACATTATAAGGTATTTTCAATGATACAGTGCATATTACGTTAAATTATGAGGTATTTTCAATGATACACTGCATATTACGTTATATTATAAGGTATTTTCAATGATACACTGCATATTACGTTATATTATAAGGTATTTTCAATGATAGACTGCATATCACGTTATATTATAAGCTATTTTCAATGATTCACTGCATATTACGTTATATTATAAGATATTTTCAATGATAGACTGCATATTACATTACATTATAATGTATTTTCAATGATACACTGCATATTACGTTACATTATAAGGTATTTTCAATGATACACTGCATATTACGTTATATTATAAGGTATTTTCAATGATACACTGCATATTACGTTATATTATAAGGTATTTTCAATGATACACTGCATATTACGTTATACTATAAGGTATTTTCAATGATATTCTGCATATCACGTTATATTATAAGGTATTTTCAATGATACTCTGCATATTACGTTATATTATAAGGTATTTTGAATGATACTCTGCATATTGCGTTACATTAGAAGATATTTTCAATGATACACTGCATATTACATTATATTATAAGATATTTTCAATGATACACTGCATATTACATTACATTATAAATGTATTTTCAATGATACACTGCATATTACTATATATTATAAGATATTTTCAATGATAGACTGCATATCACGTTATATTATAAGCTATTTTCAATGATTCACTGCTTATCACGTTATATTATCACGTATTTTTAATGATAGACTGCATATTACTATATATTATCAGGCATTTTCAATGATACACTGCATAATACGTTATATTATAAGGTATTTTCAATGATATACTGCATATTACGTTATATTATAAGGTATTTTCAATGATACACTGCATATTACGTTTATATTATAGGGTATTTTCAATGATACACTGCATATTACGTTATATTATAGGGTATTTTCAATGATACACTGCATATTACGTTATATTATAAGGTATTTTCAATGATACACTGCATATTACATTATATTATAGGGTATTTTCAATGATACACTGCATATTACGTTATATTATAAGGTATTTTCGATGATACACTGCATATTACGTTATATTATAAGGTATTTTCAATGATACTCTGCATATTACGTTATATAATAAGGTATTTTCAATGATTCACTGCATATTACGTTATATTATAAGATATTTTCAATGATAGACTGCATATTTACATTACATTATAATGTATTTTCAATGATACACTGCATATTACGTTACATTATAAGGTATTTTCAATGATACAGTGCATATTACGTTATATTATGAGGTATTTTCAATGATACACTGCATATTACGTTATATTATAAGGTATTTTCAATGATACACTGCATATTACGTTATATTATAAGGTATTTTCAATGATACTCTGCATATTACGTTATATTATAGGGTATTTTCAATGATACACTGCATATTACGTTATATTATAAGGTATTTTCAATGATACACTGCATATTACATTATATTATAGGGTATTTTCAATGATACACTGCATAATACGTTATATTATAAGGTATTTTCGATGATACACTGCATATTACGGTATATTATAAGGTATTTTCAATGATACTCTGCATATTACGTTATATAATAAGGTATTTTCAATGATATACTGCATATCACGTTATTTTATAAAGCATTTTCAATGATAGACTGCATATTACGTTATATTATCACGTATTTTCAATGATTGACTGCATATTACGTTACATTATATGTTATTTTCAATGATATTCTGCATATCACGTTATATTATAAGGTATTTTCAATGATACTCTGCATATTACGTTATATTATAAGGTATTTTGAATGATACTCTGCATATTGCGTTACATTAGAAGATATTTTCAATGATATACTGCATAGTACATTATATTATAAGATATTTTCAATGATAGACTGCATATTACATTACATTATAATGTATTTTCAATGATATTCTGCATATTACTATATATTATAAGATATTTTCAATGATAGACTGCATATCACGTTATATTATAAGCTATTTTCAATGATTCACTCCATATTACGTTATATTATAAGGTATTTTGAATGATACTCTGCATATTGCGTTACATTAGAAGATATTTTCAATGATACACTGCATATTACATTATATTATAAGATATTTTCAATGATACACTGCATATTACATTACATTATAATGTATTTTCAATGATACACTGCATATTACTATATATTATAAGATATTTTCAATGATAGACTGCATATCACGTTATATTATAAGCTATTTTCAATGATTCACTGCATATTACGTTATATTATCACGTATTTTTAATGATTGACTGCATATTACTATATATTATAAGGCATTTTCAATGATACACTGCATAATACGTTATATTATAAGGCATTTTCAATGATACTCTGCATATTACGTTACACTACAAGATATTTTCAATGATACACTGCATATTACATTATATTATAGGGTATTTTCAATGATACACTGCAAATATTACATTATATTATAAGGTATTTTCAATGATACACTGCATATTACATTATATTATAGGGTATTTTCAATGATACACTGCATATTACGTTATATTATAAGGTATTTCCAATGATAGACTGCATATCACGTTATATTATAAGGTATTTTCAATGATACACTGCAAATATTACATTATATTATAAGGTATTTTCAATGATACACTGCATATTACATTATATTATAGGGTATTTTCAATGATACACTGCATATTACGTTATATTATAAGGTATTTCCAATGATAGACTGCATATCACGTTATATTATAAGGTATTTTCACTGATACACTGCAGATTACGTTACATTATAAGGTATTGTCAAAGATACACTGCATATTACATTATATTATAAGATATTTTCAATGATAGACTGCATAACACGTTATATTATAAGCTATTTTCAATTGTTCACTGCATATTACGTTATATGATCACGTATTTTCAATGATAGACTGCATATCACGTTATATTATAAGGTATTTTCAATGATACACTGCATATTACGTTACATTATAAGGTATTGTCAATGATACACTGCATATTACATTATATTATAAGATATTTTCAATGATAGACTGCATATTACATTACGTTATAATGTATTTTCAATAATACACTGCATATTACGTTACATTATAAGGTATTTTCAATGATAGACTGCAAATATTACATTATATTATAAGGTATTTTCAATGATACACTGCATATTACATTATATTATAGGGTATTTCCAATGATACACTGCATATTACGTTATATTATAAGGTATTTTCAATGATACACTGCAAATATTACATTATATTATAAGGTATTTTCAATGATACACTGCATATTACGTTATATTATAAGGTATTTTCAATGATACACTGCATATTACGTTATATTATAAGGTATTTTCAATGATAGACTGCATATCACGTTATATTATAAGCTATTTTCAATGATTCACTGCATATTACGTTATATTATAAGATATTTTCAATGATAGACTGCATATTACATTACATTATAATGTATTTTCAATGATACACTGCATATTACGTTACATTATAAGGTATTTTCAATGATACACTGCATATTACGTTATATTATAAGGTATTTTCAATGATACACTGCATATTACGTTATATTATACGGTATTTTCAATGACACACTGCATATTACGTTATATTATAAGGTATTTTCAATGATAGACTGCATATCACGTTATATTATAAGCTATTTTCAATGATTCACTGCATATTACGTTATATTATAAGATATTTTCAATGATAGACTGCATATTTACATTACATTATAATGTATTTTCAATGATACACTGCATATTACGTTACATTATAAGGTATTTTCAATGATACAGTGCATATTACGTTATATTATGAGGTATTTTCAATGATACACTGCATATTACGTTATATTATAAGGTATTTTCAATGATACACTGCATATTACGTTATATTATAAGGTATTTTCAATGATAGACTGCATATCACGTTATATTATAAGCTATTTTCAATGATTCACTGCATATTACGTTATATTATAAGATATTTTCAATGATAGACTGCATATTACATTACATTATAATGTATTTTCAATGATACACTGCATATTACGTTACATTATAAGGTATTTTCAATGATACACTGCATATTACGTTATATTATAAGGTATTTTCAATGATACACTGCATATTACGTTATATTATAAGGTATTTTCAATGATACACTGCATATTACGTTATACTATAAGGTATTTTCAATGATATTCTGCATATCACGTTATATTATAAGGTATTTTCAATGATACTCTGCATATTACGTTATATTATAAGGTATTTTGAATGATACTCTGCATATTGCGTTACATTAGAAGATATTTTCAATGATACACTGCATATTACATTATATTATAAGATATTTTCAATGATACACTGCATATTACATTACATTATAATGTATTTTCAATGATACACTGCATATTACTATATATTATAAGATATTTTCAATGATAGACTGCATATCACGTTATATTATAAGCTATTTTCAATGATTCACTGCTTATCACGTTATATTATCACGTATTTTTAATGATAGACTGCATATTACTATATATTATCAGGCATTTTCAATGATACACTGCATAATACGTTATATTATAAGGTATTTTCAATGATATACTGCATATTACGTTATATTATAAGGTATTTTCAATGATACACTGCATATTACGTTATATTATAGGGTATTTTCAATGATACACTGCATATTACGTTATATTATAGGGTATTTTCAATGATACACTGCATATTACGTTATATTATAAGGTATTTTCAATGATACACTGCATATTACATTATATTATAGGGTATTTTCAATGATACACTGCATATTACGTTATATTATAAGGTATTTTCGATGATACACTGCATATTACGTTATATTATAAGGTATTTTCAATGATACTCTGCATATTACGTTATATTATAAGGTATTTTCAATGATTCACTGCATATTACGTTATATTATAAGATATTTTCAATGATAGACTGCATATTTACATTACATTATAATGTATTTTCAATGATACACTGCATATTACGTTACATTATAAGGTATTTTCAATGATACAGTGCATATTACGTTATATTATGAGGTATTTTCAATGATACACTGCATATTACGTTATATTATAAGGTATTTTCAATGATACACTGCATATTACGTTATATTATAAGGTATTTTCAATGATACACTGCATATTACGTTATATTATAAGGTATTTTCAATGATACACTGCATATTACGTTATATTATAAGGTATTTTCAATGATACACTGCATATTACATTATATTATAAGGTATTTTCAATGATACTCTGCATATTACGTTATATTATAGGGTATTTTCAATGATACACTGCATATTACGTTATATTATAAGGTATTTTCAATGATACACTGCATATTACATTATATTATAGGGTATTTTCAATGATACACTGCATAATACGTTATATTATAAGGTATTTTCGATGATACACTGCATATTACGGTATATTATAAGGTATTTTCAATGATACTCTGCATATTACGTTATATAATAAGGTATTTTCAATGATATACTGCATATCACGTTATTTTATAAAGCATTTTCAATGATAGACTGCATATTACGTTATATTATCACGTATTTTCAATGATTGACTGCATATTACGTTACATTATATGTTATTTTCAATGATATTCTGCATATCACGTTATATTATAAGGTATTTTCAATGATACTCTGCATATTACGTTATATTATAAGGTATTTTGAATGATACTCTGCATATTGCGTTACATTAGAAGATATTTTCAATGATATACTGCATAGTACATTATATTATAAGATATTTTCAATGATAGACTGCATATTACATTACATTATAATGTATTTTCAATGATATTCTGCATATTACTATATATTATAAGATATTTTCAATGATAGACTGCATATCACGTTATATTATAAGCTATTTTCAATGATTCACTCCATATTACGT
Organism: Lasioglossum lativentre; assembly: GCA_916610255.1. Classification (NCBI taxonomy): domain Eukaryota; kingdom Metazoa; phylum Arthropoda; class Insecta; order Hymenoptera; family Halictidae; genus Lasioglossum; species Lasioglossum lativentre. The sequence goes on from CAKAJI010000429.1 coordinate 54,542, forward strand.
TATATTATAAGGTATTTTGAATGATACTCTGCATATTGCGTTACATTAGAAGATATTTTCAATGATACACTGCATATTACATTATATTATAAGATATTTTCAATGATACACTGCATATTACATTACATTATAATGTATTTTCAATGATACACTGCATATTACTATATATTATAAGATATTTTCAATGATAGACTGCATATCACGTTATATTATAAGCTATTTTCAATGATTCACTGCATATTACGTTATATTATCACGTATTTTTAATGATTGACTGCATATTACTATATATTATAAGGCATTTTCAATGATACACTGCATAATACGTTATATTATAAGGCATTTTCAATGATACTCTGCATATTACGTTACACTACAAGATATTTTCAATGATACACTGCATATTACATTATATTATAGGGTATTTTCAATGATACACTGCAAATATTACATTATATTATAAGGTATTTTCAATGATACACTGCATATTACATTATATTATAGGGTATTTTCAATGATACACTGCATATTACGTTATATTATAAGGTATTTCCAATGATAGACTGCATATCACGTTATATTATAAGGTATTTTCAATGATACACTGCAAATATTACATTATATTATAAGGTATTTTCAATGATACACTGCATATTACATTATATTATAGGGTATTTTCAATGATACACTGCATATTACGTTATATTATAAGGTATTTCCAATGATAGACTGCATATCACGTTATATTATAAGGTATTTTCACTGATACACTGCAGATTACGTTACATTATAAGGTATTGTCAAAGATACACTGCATATTACATTATATTATAAGATATTTTCAATGATAGACTGCATATTACATTACGTTATAATGTATTTTCAATAATACACTGCATATTACGTTACATTATAAGGCATTTTCAATGATACTCTGCATATTACGTTACATTACAAGATATTTTCAATGATACACTGCTTATTACGTTACATTATAAGGTATTTACAATGATATACTGCATAACACGTTATATTATAAGCTATTTTCAATTGTTCACTGCATATTACGTTATATGATCACGTATTTTCAATGATAGACTGCATATCACGTTATATTATAAGGTATTTTCAATGATACACTGCATATTACGTTACATTATAAGGTATTGTCAATGATACACTGCATATTACATTATATTATAAGATATTTTCAATGATAGACTGCATATTACATTACGTTATAATGTATTTTCAATAATACACTGCATATTACGTTACATTATAAGGTATTTTCAATGATAGACTGCAAATATTACATTATATTATAAGGTATTTTCAATGATACACTGCATATTACATTATATTATAGGGTATTTCCAATGATACACTGCATATTACGTTATATTATAAGGTATTTTCAATGATACACTGCAAATATTACATTATATTATAAGGTATTTTCAATGATACACTGCATATTACATTATATTATAGGGTATTTTCAATGATACACTGCATATTACGTTACATTATACGGTATTTTCAATGATACACTGCATATTACGTTATATTATAAGGCATTTTCAATGATACACTGCATAATACGTTATATTATAAGGCATTTTCAACGATACTCTGCATATTACGTTACATTACAAGATATTATCAATGATACACTGCTTATTACGTTACATTATATGGTATTTTCAATGATAGACTGCAAATATTAAATTATATTATAAGGTATTTTCAATGATACACTGCATATTACGTTATATTATAAGGTATTTTCAATGATATTCTGCATATCACGTTATATTATAAGGTATTTTCAATGATACTCTGCATATTACGTTATATTATAAGGTATTTTCAATGATATACTGCATATCACGTTATATTATAAGCTATTTTAAATGATTCACTGCATATTACGTTATATTATAAGATATTTTCAATGATAGACTGCATATTACATTACATTATAATGAATTTTCAATGATACACTGCATATTACGTTACATTATAAGGTATTTTCAATGATACACTGCATATTACGTTATATTATAAGGTATTTTCAATGATACACTGCATGTTACGTTATATTATAAGGTATTTTCAATGATACACTGCATATTACGTTATATTATAAGGTATTTTCAATGATATTCTGCATATCACGTTATATTATAAGGTATTTTCAATGATTCACTGCATATTACGTTATATTATAAGATATTTTCAATGATAGACTGCATATTACATTACATTATAATGAATTTTCAATGATACACTGCATATTACGTTACATTATAAGGTATTTTCAATGATACACTGCATATTACGTTATATTATAAGGTATTTTCAATGATACACTGCATGTTACGTTATATTATAAGGTATTTTCAATGATACACTGCATATTACGTTATATTATAAGGTATTTTCAATGATATTCTGCATATCACGTTATATTATAAGGTATTTTCAATGATACTCTGCATATTACGTTATATTATAAGGTATTTTGAATGATACTCTGCATATTGCGTTACATTAGAAGATATTTTCAATGATACACTGCCTATAACATTATATTATAAGATATTTTCAATGATACACTGCATATTACATTACATTATAATGTATTTTTAATGATACACTGCATATTACTATATATTATAAGATATTTTCAATGATAGACTGCATATCACGTTATATTATAAGCTATTTTCAATGATTCACTGCACATTACGTTATATTATCACGTATTTTTAATGATAGACTGCATATTACTATATATTATAAGGCATTTTCAATGATACTCTGCATATTACGTTATATAATAAGGTATTTTCAATGATATACTGCATATCACGTTATATTATAAGATATTTTCAATGATACACTGCATATTACGTTATATAATAAGGTATTTTCAATGATATACTGCATATCACGTTATATTATCACGTATTTTCAATGATTGACTGCATATTACGTTACATTATATGGTATTTTCAATGATATTCTGCATATCACGTTATATTATAAGGTATTTTCAATGATACTCTGCATATTACGTTATATTATAAGGTATTTTCAATGATATTCTGCATATCACGTTATATTATAAGGTATTTTCAATGATACTCTGCATATTACGTTATATTATAAGGTATTTTGAATGATACTCTGCATATTGCGTTACATTAGAAGATATTTTCAATGATACACTGCCTATAACATTATATTATAAGATATTTTCAATGATACACTGCATATTACATTACATTATAATGTATTTTCAATGATACACTGCATATTACTATATATTATAAGATATTTTCAATGATAGACTGCATATCACGTTATATTATAAGCTATTTTCAATGATTCACTGCACATTACGTTATATTATCACGTATTTTTAATGATAGACTGCATATTACTATATATTATAAGGCATTTTCAATGATACTCTGCATATTACGTTATATAATAAGGTATTTTCAATGATATACTGCATATCACGTTATATTATAAGGTATTTTCAATGATACTCTGCATATTACGTTATATTATAAGGTATTTTGAATGATACTCTGCATATTGCGTTACATTAGAAGATATTTTCAATGATACACTGCATATTACATTATATTATAAGATATTTTCAATGATACACTGCATATTACGTTATATAATAAGGTATTTTCAATGATATACTGCATATCACGTTATATTATCACGTATTTTCAATGATTGACTGCATATTACGTTACATTATATGGTATTTTCAATGATATTCTGCATATCACGTTATATTATAAGGTATTTTCAATGATACTCTGCATATTACGTTATATTATAAGGTATTTTGAATGATACTCTGCATATTGCGTTACATTAGAAGATATTTTCAATGATACACTGCATAGTACATTATATTATAAGATATTTTCAGTGATAGACTGCATATTACATTACATTATAATGTATTTTCAATGATATTCTGCATATTACTATATATTATAAGATATTTTCAATGATAGACTGCATATTACATTACATTATAATGAATTTTCAATGATACACTGCATATTACGTTACATTATAAGGTATTTTCAATGATACACTGCATATTACGTTATATTATAAGGTATTTTCAATGATACACTGCATGTTACGTTATATTATAAGGTATTTTCAATGATACACTGCATATTACGTTATATTATAAGGTATTTTCAATGATATTCTGCATATCACGTTATATTATAAGGTATTTTCAATGATACTCTGCATATTACGTTATATTATAAGGTATTTTGAATGATACTCTGCATATTGCGTTACATTAGAAGATATTTTCAATGATACACTGCCTATAACATTATATTATAAGATATTTTCAATGATACACTGCATATTACATTACATTATAATGTATTTTCAATGATACACTGCATATTACTATATATTATAAGATATTTTCAATGATAGACTGCATATCACGTTATATTATAAGCTATTTTCAATGATTCACTGCATATTACGTTATATTATCACGTATTTTTAATGATAGACTGCATATTACTATATATTATAAGGCATTTTCAATGATACTCTGCATATTACGTTATATTATAAGGTATTTTCAATGATATACTGCATATCACGTTATATTATAAGGTATTTTCAATGATACTCTGCATATTACGTTATATTATAAGGTATTTTGAATGATACTCTGCATATTGCGTTACATTAGAAGATATTTTCAATGATACACTGCATATTACATTATATTATAAGATATTTTCAATGATACACTGCATATTACGTTATATAATAAGGTATTTTCAATGATATACTGCATATCACGTTATATTATCACGTATTTTCAATGATTGACTGCATATTACGTTACATTATATGGTATTTTCAATGATATTCTGCATATCACGTTATATTATAAGGTATTTTCAATGATACTCTGCATATTACGTTATATTATAAGGTATTTTGAATGATACTCTGCATATTGCGTTACATTAGAAGATATTTTCAATGATACACTGCATAGTACATTATATTATAAGATATTTTCAGTGATAGACTGCATATTACATTACATTATAATGTATTTTCAATGATATTCTGCATATTACTATATATTATAAGATATTTTCAATGATAGACTGCATATCACGTTATATTATAAGCTATTTTCAATGATTCACTGCATATTACGTTATATTATAAGATATTTTCAATGATACACTGCATATTACATTACATTATAATGTATTTTCAATGATACACTGCATATTACTATATATTATAAGATATTTTCAATGATAGACTGCATATCACGTTATATTATAAGCTATTTTCAATGATTCACTGCATATTACGTTATATTATCACGTATTTTTAATGATAGACTGCATATTACTATATATTATAAGGCATTTTCAATGATACACTGCATAATACGTTATATTATAAGGCATTTTCAATGATACTCTGCATATTACGTTACACTACAAGATATTTTCAATGATACACTGCTTATTACGTTTCATTATAAGGTATTGTCAATGATATACTGCATATTACGTTATATTATAAGGTATTTTCAATGATACACTGCATATTACGTTATATTATAGGGTATTTTCAATGATACACTGCATATTACGTTATATTATAAGGTATTTTCGATGATACACTGCATATTACGTTATATTATGAGGTATTTTCAATGATACTCTGCATATTACGTTATATAATAAGGTATTTTCAATGATATACTGCATATCACGTTATATTATAAGGCATTTTCAATGATAGACTGCATATTACGTTATATTATCACGTATTTTCAATGATTGACTGCATATTACGTTACATTATATGTTATTTTCAATGATATTCTGCATATCACGTTATATTATAAGGTATTTTCAATGATACTCTGCATATTTCGTTATATTATAAGGTATTTTGAATGATACTCTGCATATTGCGTTACATTAGAAGATATTTTCAATGATACACTGCATAGTACATTATATTATAAGATATTTTCAATGATAGACTGCATATTACATTACATTATAATGTATTTTCAATGATATTCTGCATATTACTATATATTATAAGATATTTTCAATGATAGACTGCATATCACGTTATATTATAAGCTATTTTCAATGATTCACTGCATATTACGTTATATTATAAGGTATTTTGAATGATACTCTGCATATTGCGTTACATTAGAAGATATTTTCAATGATACACTGCATATTACATTATATTATAAGATATTTTCAATGATACACTGCATATTACATTACATTATAATGTATTTTCAATGATACACTGCATATTACTATATATTATAAGATATTTTCAATGATAGACTGCATATCACGTTATATTATAAGCTATTTTCAATGATTCACTGCATATTACGTTATATTATCACGTATTTTTAATGATAGACTGCATATTACAATATATTATAAGGCATTTTCAATGATACACTGCATAATACGTTATATTATAAGGCATTTTCAATGATACTCTGCATATTACGTTACACTACAAGATATTTTCAATGATACACTGCTTATTACGTTTCATTATAAGGTATTGTCAATGATATACTGCATATTACGTTATATTATAAGGTATTTTCAATGATACACTGCATATTACGTTATATTATAGGGTATTTTCAATGATACACTGCATATTACGTTATATTATAAGGTATTTTCAATGATACACTGCATATTACATTATATTATAGGGTATTTTCAATGATACACTGCATATTACGTTATATTATAAGGTATTTTCGATGATACACTGCATATTACGTTATATTAGAAGGTATTTTCAATGATACTCTGCATATTACGTTATATAATAAGGTATTTTCAATGATATACTGCATATCACGTTATATTATAAGGTATTTTCAATGATACTCTGCATATTACGTTATATTATAAGGTATTTTGAATGATACTCTGCATATTGCGTTACATTAGAAGATATTTTCAATGATACACTGCATATTACATTATATTATAAGATATTTTCAATGATACACTGCATATTACGTTATATAATAAGGTATTTTCAATGATATACTGCATATCACGTTATATTATCACGTATTTTCAACGATTGACTGCATATTACGTTACATTATATGATATTTTCAATGATATTCTGCATATCACGTTATATTATAAGGTATTTTCAATGATACTCTGCATATTACGTTATATTATAAGGTATTTTGAATGATACTCTGCATATTGCGTTACATTAGAAGATATTTTCAATGATACACTGCATAGTACATTGTATTATAAGATATTTTCAATGATAGACTGCATATTACATTACATTATAATGTATTTTCAATGATATTCTGCATATTACTATATATTATAAGATATTTTCAATGATAGACTGCATATCACGTTATATTATAAGCTATTTTCAATGATTCACTGCATATTACGTTATATTATAAGATATTTTCAATGATAGACTGCATATCACGTTATATTATAAGCTATTTTCAATGATTCACTGCATATTACGTTATATTATCACGTATTTTTAATGATAGACTGCATATTACTATATATTATAAGGCATTTTCAATGATACACTGCATAATACGTTATATTATAAGGCATTTTCAATGATACTCTGCATATTACGTTACACTACAAGATATTTTCAATGATACACTGCTTATTACGTTTCATTATAAGGTATTGTCAATGATATACTGCATATTACGTTATATTATAAGGTATTTTCAATGATACACTGCATATTACGTTATATTATAGGGTATTTTCAATGATACACTGCATATTACGTTATATTATAAGGTATTTTCAATGATACACTGCATATTACATTATATTATAGGGTATTTTCAATGATACACTGCATATTACGTTATATTATAAGGTATTTTCGATGATACACTGCATATTACGTTATATTATAAGGTATTTTCAATGATACTCTGCATATTACGTTATATAATAAGGTATTTTCAATGATATACTGCATATCACGTTATATTATAAGGCATTTTCAATGATAGACTGCATATTACGTTATATTATCACGTATTTTCAATGATTGACTGCATATTACGTTACATTATAAGTTATTTTCAATGATATTCTGCATATCACGTTATATTATAAGGTATTTTCAATGATACTCTGCATATTACGTTATATTATAAGGTATTTTGAATGATACTCTGCATATTGCGTTACATTAGAAGATATTTTCAATGATACACTGCATAGTACATTATATTATAAGATATTTTCAATGATAGACTGCATATTACATTACATTATAATGTATTTTCAATGATATTCTGCATATTACTATATATTATAAGTTATTTTCAATGATAGACTGCATATCACGTTATATTATAAGCTATTTTCAATGATTCACTGCATATTACGTTATATTATAAGGTATTTTGAATGATACTCTGCATATTGCGTTACATTAGAAGATATTTTCAATGATACACTGCATATTACATTATATTATAAGATATTTTCAATGATACACTGCATATTACATTACATTATAATGTATTTTCAATGATACACTGCATATTACTATATATTATAAGATATTTTCAATGATAGACTGCATATCACGTTATATTATAAGCTATTTTCAATGATTCACTGCATATTACGTTATATTATCACGTATTTTTAATGATAGACTGCATATTACTATATATTATAAGGCATTTTCAATGATACACTGCATAATACGTTATATTATAAGGCATTTTCAATGATACTCTGCATATTACGTTACATTACAAGATATTTTCAATGATACACTGCTTATTACGTTTCATTATAACGTATTGTCAATGATATACTGCATATTACGTTATATTATAAGGTATTTTCAATGATACACTGCATATTACGTTATATTATAGGGTATTTTCAATGATACACTGCATATTACGTTATATTATATGATATTTCCAATAATGGACTGCATATTACATTACATTATAAGGTATTTTGAATGATACACTGCATATAACGATATATTATAAGGTATTTCCAATGATAGACTGCATATTACGTTATATTATGAGGTATTTTCAATGATACTCTGCATATTACGTTATATTATAAGGTATTTTGAATGATACTCTGTATATTGCGTTACATTAGAAGATATTTTCAATGATACACTGCATAGTACATTATATTATAAGATATTTTCAATGATAGACTGCATATTACATTACATTATAATGTATTTTCAATGATATTCTGCATATTACTATATATTATAAGATATTTTCAATGATAGACTGCATATCACGTTATATTATAAGCTATTTTCAATGATTCACTGCATATTACGTTATATTATAAGGTATTTTCAATGATACACTGCATATTACGTTATATTATAAGGCATTTTCAATGATACTCTGCATATTACGTTACATTACAAGATATTTTCAATGATACACTGCTTATTACGTTTCATTGTAAGGTATTGTCAATGATATACTGCATATTACATTACATTATAATGTATTTTCAATGATACACTGCATATTACTATATATTATAAGATATTTTCAATGATAGACTGCATATCACGTTATATTATAAGCTATTTTCAATGATTCACTGCATATTACGTTATATTATCACGTATTTTTAATGATAGACTGCATATTACTATATATTATAAGGCATTTTCAATGATACACTGCATAATACGTTATATTATAAGGCATTTTCAATGATACTCTGCATATTACGTTACACTACAAGATATTTTCAATGATACACTGCTTATTACGTTTCATTATAAGGTATTGTCAATGATATACTGCATATTACGTTATATTATAAGGTATTTTCAATGAT
>CAKAJI010000430.1:0-7500 GCA_916610255.1 Lasioglossum lativentre
GCGAACCGTCTAACCGACACGGCGCGGTACTTAGCAATTTTATAGTTCCAGCGATACCTAAGCGACTCGCCGGAAGTTAACTCGCTTATAACTCGGTAAATACGCGTCCGAGAGAACTGGCGTCACGACACACGGTTTCGTATGCACAGTTTACCACGAATATAACGTTTAAAATCATCTAGGAACGATAGGAAAAAAGTTTACTCTTACCGCGAACCGTCTAACCGACACGGCGCGGTACTTAGCAATTTTATCGTTCCAGCGATACCTAAGCGACTCGCCGGAAGTTAACTCGGTAAATACGCGTCCGAGAGAACTGGCGTCACGACACACGGTTTCGTATGCACAGTTTACCACGAATATAACGTTTAAAATCATCTAGGAACGATAGGAAAAAAGTTTACTCTTACCGCGAACCGTCTAACCGACACGGCGCGGTACTTAGCAATTTTATCGTTTCCAGCGATACCTAAGCGACTCGCCGGAAGTTAACTCGGTAAATACGCGTCCGAGAGAACTGGCGTCACGACACACGGTTTCGTATGCACAGTTTACCACGAATATAACGTTTAAAATCATCTAGGAACGATAGGAAAAAAGTTTACTCTTACCGCGAACCGTCTAACCGACACGGCGCGGTACTTAGCAATTTTATCGTTCCAGCGATACCTAAGCGACTCGCCGGAAGTTAACTCGGTTAAATACGCGTCCGAGAGAACTGGGCGTCACGACACACGGTTCGTATGCACAGTTTACCACGAATATAACGTTTAAAATCATCTAGGAACGATAGGAAAAAAGTTTACTCTTACCGCGAACCGTCTAACCGACACGGCGCGGTACTTAGCAATTTTATCGTTCCAGCGATACCTAAGCGACTCGCGGAAGTTAACTCGCTTATAACTCGGTAAATACGCGTCCGAGAGAACTGGCGTCACGACACACGGTTTCGTATGCACAGTTTACCACGAATATAACGTTTAAAATCATCTAGGAACGATAGGAAAAAAGTTTACTCTTACCGCGAACCGTCTAACCGACACGGCGCGGTACTTAGCAATTTTATCGTTCCAGCGATACCTAAGCGACTCGCCGGAAGTTAACTCGGTAAATACGCGTCCGAGAGAACTGGCGTCACGACACACGGTTTCGTATGCACAGTTTACCACGAATATAACGTTTAAAATCATCTAGGAACGATAGGAAAAAAGTTTACTCTTACCGCGAACCGTCTAACCGACACGGCGCGGTACTTAGCAATTTTATCGTTCCAGCGATACCTAAGCGACTCGCCGGAAGTTAACTCGCTTATAACTCGGTAAATACGCGTCCGAGAGAACTGGCGTCACGACACACGGTTTCGTATGCACAGTTTACCACGAATATAACGTTTAAAATCATCTAGGAACGATAGGAAAAAAGTTTACTCTTACCGCGAACCGTCTAACCGACACGGCGCGGTACTTAGCAATTTTATCGTTCCAGCGATACCTAAGCGACTCGCCGGAAGTTTAACTCGGTAAATACGCGTCCGAGAGAACTGGCGTCACGACACACGGTTTCGTATGCACAGTTTACCACGAATATAACGTTTAAAATCATCTAGGAACGATAGGAAAAAAGTTTACTCTTACCGCGAACCGTCTAACCGACACGGCGCGGTACTTAGCAATTTTATCGTTCCAGCGATACCTAAGCGACTCGCCGGAAGTTAACTCGGTAAATACGCGTCCGAGAGAACTGGCGTCACGACACACGGTTTCGTATGCACAGTTTACCACGAATATAACGTTTAAAATCATCTAGGAACGATAGGAAAAAAGTTTACTCTTACCGCGAACCGTCTAACCGACACGGCGCGGTACTTAGCAATTTTATCGTTCCAGCGATACCTAAGCGACTCGCCGGAAGTTAACTCGGTAAATACGCGTCCGAGAGAACTGGCGTCACGACACACGGTTTCGTATGCACAGTTTACCACGAATATAACGTTTAAAATCATCTAGGAACGATAGGAAAAAAGTTTACTCTTACCGCGAACCGTCTAACCGACACGGCGCGGTACTTAGCAATTTTATCGTTCCAGCGATACCTAAGCGACTCGCCGGAAGTTAACTCGGTAAATACGCGTCCGAGAGAACTGGCGTCACGACACACGGTTTCGTATGCACAGTTTACCACGAATATAACGTTTAAAATCATCTAGGAACGATAGGAAAAAAGTTTACTCTTACCGCGAACCGTCTAACCGACACGGCGCGGTACTTAGCAATTTTATCGTTCCAGCGATACCTAAGCGACTCGCCGGAAGTTAACTCGCTTATAACTCGGTAAATACGCGTCCGAGAGAACTGGCGTCACGACACACGGTTTCGTATGCACAGTTTACCACGAATATAACGTTTAAAATCATCTAGGAACGATAGGAAAAAAGTTTACTCTTACCGCGAACCGTCTAACCGACACGGCGCGGTACTTAGCAATTTTATCGTTCCAGCGATACCTAAGCGACTCGCCGGAAGTTAACTCGGTAAATACGCGTCCGAGAGAACTGGCGTCACGACACACGGTTTCGTATGCACAGTTTACCACGAATATAACGTTTAAAATCATCTAGGAACGATAGGAAAAAAGTTTACTCTTACCGCGAACCGTCTAACCGACACGGCGCGGTACTTAGCAATTTTATCGTTCCAGCGATACCTAAGCGACTCGCCGGAAGTTAACTCGGTAAATACGCGTCCGAGAGAACTGGCGTCACGACACACGGTTTCGTATGCACAGTTTACCACGAATATAACGTTTAAAATCATCTAGGAACGATAGGAAAAAAGTTTACTCTTACCGCGAACCGTCTAACCGACACGGCGCGGTACTTAGCAATTTTATCGTTCCAGCGATACCTAAGCGACTCGCCGGAAGTTAACTCGGTAAATACGCGTCCGAGAGAACTGGCGTCACGACACACGGTTTCGTATGCACAGTTTACCACGAATATAACGTTTAAAATCATCTAGGAACGATAGGAAAAAAGTTTACTCTTACCGCGAACCGTCTAACCGACACGGCGCGGTACTTAGCAATTTTATCGTTCCAGCGATACCTAAGCGACTCGCCGGAAGTTAACTCGGTAAATACGCGTCCGAGAGAACTGGCGTCACGACACACGGTTTCGTATGCACAGTTTACCACGAATATAACGTTTAAAATCATCTAGGAACGATAGGAAAAAAGTTTACTCTTACCGCGAACCGTCTAACCGACACGGCGCGGGTACTTAGCAATTTTATCGTTCCAGCGATACCTAAGCGACTCGCCGGAAGTTAACTCGGTAAATACGCGTCCGAGAGAACTGGCGTCACGACACACGGTTTCGTATGCACAGTTTACCACGAATATAACGTTTAAAATCATCTAGGAACGATAGGAAAAAAGTTTACTCTTACCGCGAACCGTCTAACCGACACGGCGCGGTACTTAGCAATTTTATCGTTCCAGCGATACCTAAGCGACTCGCCGGAAGTTAACTCGGTAAATACGCGTCCGAGAGAACTGGCGTCACGACACACGGTTTCGTATGCACAGTTTACCACGAATATAACGTTTAAAATCATCTAGGAACGATAGGAAAAAAGTTTACTCTTACCGCGAACCGTCTAACCGACACGGCGCGGTACTTAGCAATTTTATCGTTCCAGCGATACCTAAGCGACTCGCCGGAAGTTAACTCGGTAAATACGCGTCCGAGAGAACTGGCGTCACGACACACGGTTTCGTATGCACAGTTTACCACGAATATAACGTTTAAAATCATCTAGGAACGATAGGAAAAAAGTTTACTCTTACCGCGAACCGTCTAACCGACACGGCGCGGTACTTAGCAATTTTATCGTTCCAGCGATACCTAAGCGACTCGCCGGAAGTTAACTCGGTAAATACGCGTCCGAGAGAACTGGCGTCACGACACACGGTTTCGTATGCACAGTTTACCACGAATATAACGTTTAAAATCATCTAGGAACGATAGGAAAAAAGTTTACTCTTACCGCGAACCGTCTAACCGACACGGCGCGGTACTTAGCAATTTTATCGTTCCAGCGATACCTAAGCGACTCGCCGGAAGTTAACTCGGTAAATACGCGTCCGAGAGAACTGGCGTCACGACACACGGTTTCGTATGCACAGTTTACCACGAATATAACGTTTAAAATCATCTAGGAACGATAGGAAAAAAGTTTACTCTTACCGCGAACCGTCTAACCGACACGGCGCGGTACTTAGCAATTTTATCGTTCCAGCGATACCTAAGCGACTCGCCGGAAGTTAACGCTTAACTCGGTAAATACGCGTCCGAGAGAACTGGCGTCACGACACACGGTTTCGTATGCACAGTTTACCACGAATATAACGTTTAAAATCATCTAGGAACGATAGGAAAAAAGTTTACTCTTACCGCGAACCGTCTAACCGACACGGCGCGGTACTTAGCAATTTTATCGTTCCAGCGATACCTAAGCGACTCGCCGCCGAAGTTAACTCGGTAAATACGCGTCCGAGAGAACTGGCGTCACGACACACGGTTTCGTATGCACAGTTTACCACGAATATAACGTTTAAAATCATCTAGGAACGATAGGAAAAAAGTTTACTCTTACCGCGAACCGTCTAACCGACACGGCGCGGTACTTAGCAATTTTATCGTTCCAGCGATACCTAAGCGACTCGCCGGAAGTTAACTCGGTAAATACGCGTCCGAGAGAACTGGCGTCACGACACACGGTTTCGTATGCACAGTTTACCACGAATATAACGTTTAAAATCATCTAGGAACGATAGGAAAAAAGTTTACTCTTACCGCGAACCGTCTAACCGACACGGCGCGGTACTTAGCAATTTTATCGTTCCAGCGATACCTAAGCGACTCGCCGGAAGTTAACTCGGTAAATACGCGTCCGAGAGAACTGGCGTCACGACACACGGTTTCGTATGCACAGTTTACCACGAATATAACGTTTAAAATCATCTAGGAACGATAGGAAAAAAGTTTACTCTTACCGCGAACCGTCTAACCGACACGGCGCGGTACTTAGCAATTTTATCGTTCCAGCGATACCTAAGCGACTCGCCGGAAGTTAACTCGCTTATAACTCGGTAAATACGCGTCCGAGAGAACTGGCGTCACGACACACGGTTTCGTATGCACAGTTTACCACGAATATAACGTTTAAAATCATCTAGGAACGATAGGAAAAAAGTTTACTCTTACCGCGAACCGTCTAACCGACACGGCGCGGTACTTAGCAATTTTATCGTTCCAGCGATACCTAAGCGACTCGCCGGAAGTTAACTCGGTAAATACGCGTCCGAGAGAACTGGCGTCACGACACACGGTTTCGTATGCACAGTTTACCACGAATATAACGTTTAAAATCATCTAGGAACGATAGGAAAAAAGTTTACTCTTACCGCGAACCGTCTAACCGACACGGCGCGGTACTTAGCAATTTTATCGTTCCAGCGATACCTAAGCGACTCGCCGGAAGTTAACTCGCTTATAACTCGGTAAATACGCGTCCGAGAGAACTGGCGTCACGACACACGGTTTCGTATGCACAGTTTACCACGAATATAACGTTTAAAATCATCTAGGAACGATAGGAAAAAAGTTTACTCTTACCGCGAACCGTCTAACCGACACGGCGCGGTACTTAGCAATTTTATCGTTCCAGCGATACCTAAGCGACTCGCCGGAAGTTAACTCGGTAAATACGCGTCCGAGAGAACTGGCGTCACGACACACGGTTTCGTATGCACAGTTTACCACGAATATAACGTTTAAAATCATCTAGGAACGATAGGAAAAAAGTTTACTCTTACCGCGAACCGTCTAACCGACACGGCGCGGTACTTAGCAATTTTATCGTTCCAGCGATACCTAAGCGACTCGCCGGAAGTTAACTCGGTAAATACGCGTCCGAGAGAACTGGCGTCACGACACACGGTTTCGTATGCACAGTTTACCACGAATATAACGTTTAAAATCATCTAGGAACGATAGGAAAAAAGTTTACTCTTACCGCGAACCGTCTAACCGACACGGCGCGGTACTTAGCAATTTTATCGTTCCAGCGATACCTAAGCGACTCGCCGGAAGTTAACTCGGTAAATACGCGTCCGAGAGAACTGGCGTCACGACACACGGTTTCGTATGCACAGTTTACCACGAATATAACGTTTAAAATCATCTAGGAACGATAGGAAAAAAGTTTACTCTTACCGCGAACCGTCTAACCGACACGGCGCGGTACTTAGCAATTTTATCGTTCCAGCGATACCTAAGCGACTCGCCGGAAGTTAACTCGCTTATAACTCGGTAAATACGCGTCCGAGAGAACTGGCGTCACGACACACGGTTTCGTATGCACAGTTTACCACGAATATAACGTTTAAAATCATCTAGGAACGATAGGAAAAAAGTTTACTCTTACCGCGAACCGTCTAACCGACACGGCGCGGTACTTAGCAATTTTATCGTTCCAGCGATACCTAAGCGACTCGCCGGAAGTTAACTCGGTAAATACGCGTCCGAGAGAACTGGCGTCACGACACACGGTTTCGTATGCACAGTTTACCACGAATATAACGTTTAAAATCATCTAGGAACGATAGGAAAAAAGTTTACTCTTACCGCGAACCGTCTAACCGACACGGCGCGGTACTTAGCAATTTTATCGTTCCAGCGATACCTAAGCGACTCGCCGGAAGTTAACTCGGTAAATACGCGTCCGAGAGAACTGGCGTCACGACACACGGTTTCGTATGCACAGTTTACCACGAATATAACGTTTAAAATCATCTAGGAACGATAGGAAAAAAGTTTACTCTTACCGCGAACCGTCTAACCGACACGGCGCGGTACTTAGCAATTTTATCGTTCCAGCGATACCTAAGCGACTCGCCGGAAGTTAACTCGCTTATAACTCGGTAAATACGCGTCCGAGAGAACTGGCGTCACGACACACGGTTTCGTATGCACAGTTTACCACGAATATAACGTTTAAAATCATCTAGGAACGATAGGAAAAAAGTTTACTCTTACCGGTGGGACTTCGAGCAACGAAGTAGTACGCTATCGACCATTATTTTCAATTATTTCGGTAAATACGCATTGTAGCGCTTTGTAACTTTATATTCATTGTTAATATGTTTTATATTACAATGATCTAACATTTAAAATCGCCTGGAATCGATACAGAAAAAGTTTACTCTTGCCGTTGGAACTTAAAAAAATTTTTGAGTCCGAGAAAGTATATGAAAAGTTGAATGTTTTGTGTTAAATATCCTAGAAATACAAAAATTTATTGTATTTTACGAAATAAATTTTCACAGTTTTTTCGCTCTAAGTCCCAACAGCCCCGCCGGTTGGGCTGTTGCCGCGACGGTTTACCGCCATAAGCGCGCGTGCTATTGACCGCGCGGCGCCGGCGTCCCGGCCGGCCG
>CAKAJI010000430.1:17500-20000 GCA_916610255.1 Lasioglossum lativentre
AATATAACGTACGCGTCCGCGGCCTACGTAATATCGGCGGGAACGGAATCCTGATCGAGGCGGCAAAGGGTTGTAACCTTACGGGAATAACCCAGTGCCGGAAACTTCGGGACGCTGGTCTCATCGCCGCCGACCCCCCGAAAAAATCCCCTCGCGTCATAATATACAACGCACCGCGCTCCGATAACGACCAGGAGATCATCGACGCGATAATTCAACAAAATGTTGAAGACCCAAAGGAGCGGACCGTGGTCAAAAGTAATGCTAAAGTTTCTTTCCGATCCGGCCCCCGAGACAAACCGACCCACCATCTCATCCTCGAGGTCTCGAAGTCTGCCAGAGACATACTTCTACGAAACAACAACAGGATCTACCTCGGATGGGACAGCTGTCGTATCGACGACTATATAGCGGCCACCCGCTGTTATAAGTGCCAGTCGTACGGGCACACTACGAAGCACTGCAGGGCCGAGAAGGAGGTTTGCGGATACTGCGCCTCAACCGGCCATAATTTCAAGACGTGCCCCAGCAAGTCGAAAGACCCGGTCTGCTCGAACTGCAGGAAACATGGTAAGGAACACAACCACCTCGTGACTAGCAAGGACTGCCCGTGCCTTCATTCCGCGAAAGATCAGGTCCTGAAGCGAACCAATTATGAATAGTTCTCCCCCGCGAATTTGCCCGTCCCTCAAGATAGCGCAAGCGAACCTCCGCGGCTCCCAGAACGCGTCCCTTGAAATATGTCAGGTTATGAGACGCGAGAACATTGATATTCTCCTTATGCAAGAACCGTACAACGTGAAGGGCAAATTTATTGGCCTCACCAAATATATTACCGTCTCCGGCGCGAAGCCTGGCAACCGTGCCATGGCTGGAATCGCGATCCGCAACACGAACATCGCGATCCTTAAAATCACACAGCTCAGTGACGAATATTGCACGTGCATCGAGGTCACAGGGCCCTTCGGGAAACTGTACCTCGCTAGCGTGTACTTCAAGTTTTCGCACGATATCGAAAGGTATCTGGCGAGAATATCTCAAATATGTCGCTCCCTCCGCGGACAGAAATTAATTATCGCTGCCGATGCCAACGCGAAGTCGTCGCAATGGCACAGCACTATAACCGACCAGCGAGGCGAAGAATTGGAATGGGTAATAACCCATGAAAATTTGGTAGTCCTCAATGAACCCGGTAACCCGCCCACCTTTCGTAACCATAAAGGATCCTCCAACGTAGATATAACGCTTTCGAGTTTCGCGGCAGTCCGGTACATAAATGACTGGTCGGTCCATGAAAACTGGACCACTAGTGACCACAATCCGATCACTTTCACCTACAACGCGCCAACCAGAACAAATCAAGCCACCCCAACCGCGAGATTCAATATAAACCGAGCCGACTGGGAGAAATTCCAAATGGCATTGTACAATGCTCGATCCGAGACGCCCGGTGATTTTCAATTCCACGACCGATCCGCAGTAGAGCTCTCCGCCGCGTCAATTCAAGCCGCGATATTATCCGCCGCGAACCAATCCATTCCGAACAAGAAATCCTATGCGAAGTCGGTTCCCTGGTGGACGGAAAATTTGACGACACTCAAGAAGAGAACCTACCGTACGCGGAAGGCCTTCCAAGTGGAGTCCGACCCATCCACTAGGAATTCGAAACGCATCGCGTATCTCCGAATTCGTAGGGAATACACCAACGCGATCCAAAGCGCCAAGCGTTCCAGCTGGCGCGAGTTTATTTCAAAAACCGGTAACGAAAACCCATGGGGAGCGGCATATAAAATTTGCGTTAAGAAAATCCGTCCCGACACAGTTCTCGCGTCAACACCGACATCGGCCGGAGCCCCGATTACATGGGAGGAGTCCGCGCGCAATCTCCTCCATGCCCTCGTCCCGGATGACACGCCGGATACCCTCGAGTCCCAGCGTCTTCGAAGATCCCTCCGCGACGTCCCACCGAACACCACGGATACAGATCTCTTCACCGACGATGAAATCCACCGCGCGATCCGCTCCCTCCGTAACGGCAAAGCACCAGGCTCCGATCTCATCGAGGTCGGAATGCTTAAGGCTGCCTACCCGCTCTTAAAGAAAGACCTCAAGGCCCTCTTCAATGGCTGCCTATCCCACGGTTGCTTCCCAGCACCGTGGAAGTCCGGTTCCATTCGCGCCCTCCTCAAAGGCCCCGATCGCGACGAGTCCACTACCAACTCCTACAGGCCAATTTGCCTACTCTCTGTAGTCGGTAAATGCCTGGAAAAGTTGATCCGCGAGCGGCTCGAACCGTTATTCCTCGACCCACTCCACGCGTCCCCTAGGCAGTTCGGTTTCCGGAAGCAGAAGTCGACGACTGACGCCATCCTCAGCGTGCGAGAGCGCCTCGGGGCGTCAACAGCAAAATATGCCCTGGCAATTTTGTTCGACATCTCGGGTGCGTTCGACCACGTGTGGTGGCCCAGCGTACTCTTCCGCCTGAAGGAAAGGGGCTGCC
>CAKAJI010000430.1:25000-37500 GCA_916610255.1 Lasioglossum lativentre
AGTTAACTCGGTAAATACGCGTCCGAGAGAACTGGCGTCACGACACACGGTTTCGTATGCACAGTTTACCACGAATATAACGTTTAAAATCATCTAGGAACGATAGGAAAAAAGTTTACTCTTACCGCGAACCGTCTAACCGACACGGCGCGGTACTTAGCAATTTTATCGTTCCAGCGATACCTAAGCGACTCGCCGGAAGTTAACTCGCTTATAACTCGGTAAATACGCGTCCGAGAGAACTGGCGTCACGACACACGGTTTCGTATGCACAGTTTACCACGAATATAACGTTTAAAATCATCTAGGAACGATAGGAAAAAAGTTTACTCTTACCGCGAACCGTCTAACCGACACGGCGCGGTACTTAGCAATTTTATCGTTCCAGCTATACCTAAGCGACTCGCCGGAAGTTAACTCGCTTATAACTCGGTAAATACGCGTCCGAGAGAACTGGCGTCACGACACACGGTTTCGTATGCACAGTTTACCACGAATATAACGTTTAAAATCATCTAGGAACGATAGGAAAAAAGTTTACTCTTACCGCGAACCGTCTAACCGACACGGCGCGGTACTTAGCAATTTTATCGTTCCAGCGATACCTAAGCGACTCGCCGGAAGTTAACTCGGTAAATACGCGTCCGAGAGAACTGGCGTCACGACACACGGTTTCGTATGCACAGTTTACCACGAATATAACGTTTAAAATCATCTAGGAACGATAGGAAAAAAGTTTACTCTTACCGCGAACCGTCTAACCGACACGGCGCGGTACTTAGCAATTTTATCGTTCCAGCGATACAAAAGCGACTCGCCGGAAGTTAACTCGCTTATAACTCGGTAAATACGCGTCCGAGAGAACTGGCGTCACGACACACGGTTTCGTATGCACAGTTTACCACGAATATAACGTTTAAAATCATCTAGGAACGATAGGAAAAAAGTTTACTCTTACCGCGAACCGTCTAACCGACACGGCGCGGTACTTAGCAATTTTATCGTTCCAGCGATACCTAAGCGACTCGCCGGAAGTTAACTCGGTAAATACGCGTCCGAGAGAACTGGCGTCACGACACACGGTTTCGTATGCACAGTTTACCACGAATATAACGTTTAAAATCATCTAGGAACGATAGGAAAAAAGTTTACTCTTACCGCGAACCGTCTAACCGACACGGCGCGGTACTTAGCAATTTTATCGTTCCAGCGATACCTAAGCGACTCGCCGGAAGTTAACTCGCTTATAACTCGGTAAATACTCGTCCGAGAGAACTGGCGTCACGACACACGGTTTCGTATGCACAGTTTACCACGAATATAACGTTTAAAATCATCTAGGAACGATAGGAAAAAAGTTTACTCTTACCGCGAACCGTCTAACCGACACGGCGCGGTACTTAGCAATTTTATCGTTCCAGCGATACCTAAGCGACTCGCCGGAAGTTAACTCGGTAAATACGCGTCCGAGAGAACTGGCGTCACGACACACGGTTTCGTATGCACAGTTTACCACGAATATAACGTTTAAAATCATCTAGGAACGATAGGAAAAAAGTTTACTCTTACCGCGAACCGTCTAACCGACACGGCGCGGTACTTAGCAATTTTATCGTTCCAGCGATACCAAAGCGACTCGCCGGAAGTTAACTCGGTAAATACGCGTCCGAGAGAACTGGCGTCACGACACACGGTTTCGTATGCACAGTTTACCACGAATATAACGTTTAAAATCATCTAGGAACGATAGGAAAAAAGTTTACTCTTACCGCGAACCGTCTAACCGACACGGCGCGGTACTTAGCAATTTTATCGTTCCAGCGATACCTAAGCGACTCGCCGGAAGTTAACTCGGTAAATACGCGTCCGAGAGAACTGGCGTCACGACACACGGTTTCGTATGCACAGTTTACCACGAATATAACGTTTAAAATCATCTAGGAACGATAGGAAAAAAGTTTACTCTTACCGCGAACCGTCTAACCGACACGGCGCGGTACTTAGCAATTTTATCGTTCCAGCGATACCTAAGCGACTCGCCGGAAGTTAACTCGGTAAATACGCGTCCGAGAGAACTGGCGTCACGACACACGGTTTCGTATGCACAGTTTACCACGAATATAACGTTTAAAATCATCTAGGAACGATAGGAAAAAAGTTTACTCTTACCGCGAACCGTCTAACCGACACGGCGCGGTACTTAGCAATTTTATCGTTCCAGCGATACCTAAGCGACTCGCCGGAAGTTAACTCGCTTATAACTCGGTAAATACGCGTCCGAGAGAACTGGCGTCACGACACACGGTTTCGTATGCACAGTTTACCACGAATATAACGTTTAAAATCATCTAGGAACGATAGGAAAAAAGTTTACTCTTACCGCGAACCGTCTAACCGACACGGCGCGGTACTTAGCAATTTTATCGTTCCAGCGATACCTAAGCGACTCGCCGGAAGTTAACTCGGTAAATACGCGTCCGAGAGAACTGGCGTCACGACACACGGTTTCGTATGCACAGTTTACCACGAATATAACGTTTAAAATCATCTAGGAACGATAGGAAAAAAGTTTACTCTTACCGCGAACCGTCTAACCGACACGGCGCGGTACTTAGCAATTTTATCGTTCCAGCGATACCTAAGCGACTCGCCGGAAGTTAACTCGGTAAATACGCGTCCGAGAGAACTGGCGTCACGACACACGGTTTCGTATGC
This sequence comes from Lasioglossum lativentre, assembly GCA_916610255.1. Taxonomy (NCBI): domain Eukaryota; kingdom Metazoa; phylum Arthropoda; class Insecta; order Hymenoptera; family Halictidae; genus Lasioglossum; species Lasioglossum lativentre. The sequence continues at coordinate 27,716 of CAKAJI010000430.1, forward strand.
ACAGTTTACCACGAATATAACGTTTAAAATCATCTAGGAACGATAGGAAAAAAGTTTACTCTTACCGCGAACCGTCTAACCGACACGGCGCGGTACTTAGCAATTTTATCGTTCCAGCGATACCTAAGCGACTCGCCGGAAGTTAACTCGCTTATAACTCGGTAAATACGCGTCCGAGAGAACTGGCGTCACGACACACGGTTTCGTATGCACAGTTTACCACGAATATAACGTTTAAAATCATCTAGGAACGATAGGAAAAAAGTTTACTCTTACCGCGAACCGTCTAACCGACACGGCGCGGTACTTAGCAATTTTATCGTTCCAGCGATACCTAAGCGACTCGCCGGAAGTTAACTCGGTAAATACGCGTCCGAGAGAACTGGCGTCACGACACACGGTTTCGTATGCACAGTTTACCACGAATATAACGTTTAAAATCATCTAGGAACGATAGGAAAAAAGTTTACTCTTACCGCGAACCGTCTAACCGACACGGCGCGGTACTTAGCAATTTTATCGTTCCAGCGATACGAAAGCGACTCGCCGGAAGTTAACTCGGTAAATACGCGTCCGAGAGAACTGGCGTCACGACACACGGTTTCGTATGCACAGTTTACCACGAATATAACGTTTAAAATCATCTAGGAACGATAGGAAAAAAGTTTACTCTTACCGCGAACCGTCTAACCGACACGGCGCGGTACTTAGCAATTTTATCGTTCCAGCGATACCTAAGCGACTCGCCGGAAGTTAACTCGCTTATAACTCGGTAAATACGCGTCCGAGAGAACTGGCGTCACGACACACGGTTTCGTATGCACAGTTTACCACGAATATAACGTTTAAAATCATCTAGGAACGATAGGAAAAAAGTTTACTCTTACCGCGAACCGTCTAACCGACACGGCGCGGTACTTAGCAATTTTATCGTTCCAGCGATACCTAAGCGACTCGCCGGAAGTTAACTCGGTAAATACGCGTCCGAGAGAACTGGCGTCACGACACACGGTTTCGTATGCACAGTTTACCACGAATATATCGTTTAAAATCATCTAGGAACGATAGGAAAAAAGTTTACTCTTACCGCGAACCGTCTAACCGACACGGCGCGGTACTTAGCAATTTTATCGTTCCAGCGATACCTAAGCGACTCGCCGGAAGTTAACTCGGTAAATACGCGTCCGAGAGAACTGGCGTCACGACACACGGTTTCGTATGCACAGTTTACCACGAATATAACGTTTAAAATCATCTAGGAACGATAGGAAAAAAGTTTACTCTTACCGCGAACCGTCTAACCGACACGGCGCGGTACTTAGCAATTTTATCGTTCCAGCGATACCTAAGCGACTCGCCGGAAGTTAACTCGGTAAATACGCGTCCGAGAGAACTGGCGTCACGACACACGGTTTCGTATGCACAGTTTACCACGAATATAACGTTTAAAATCATCTAGGAACGATAGGAAAAAAGTTTACTCTTACCGCGAACCGTCTAACCGACACGGCGCGGTACTTAGCAATTTTATCGTTCCAGCGATACCTAAGCGACTCGCCGGAAGTTAACTCGGTAAATACGCGTCCGAGAGAACTGGCGTCACGACACACGGTTTCGTATGCACAGTTTACCACGAATATAACGTTTAAAATCATCTAGGAACGATAGGAAAAAAGTTTACTCTTACCGCGAACCGTCTAACCGACACGGCGCGGTACTTAGCAATTTTATCGTTCCAGCGATACCTAAGCGACTCGCCGGAAGTTAACTCGGTAAATACGCGTCCGAGAGAACTGGCGTCACGACACACGGTTTCGTATGCACAGTTTACCACGAATATAACGTTTAAAATCATCTAGGAACGATAGGAAAAAAGTTTACTCTTACCGCGAACCGTCTAACCGACACGGCGCGGTACTTAGCAATTTTATCGTTCCAGCGATACCTAAGCGACTCGCCGGAAGTTAACTCGGTAAATACGCGTCCGAGAGAACTGGCGTCACGACACACGGTTTCGTATGCACAGTTTACCACGAATATAACGTTTAAAATCATCTAGGAACGATAGGAAAAAAGTTTACTCTTACCGCGAACCGTCTAACCGACACGGCGCGGTACTTAGCAATATTATCGTTCCAGCGATACCTAAGCGACTCGCCGGAAGTTAACTCGCTTATAACTCGGTAAATACGCGTCCGAGAGAACTGGCGTCACGACACACGGTTTCGTATGCACAGTTTACCACGAATATAACGTTTAAAATCATCTAGGAACGATAGGAAAAAAGTTTACTCTTACCGCGAACCGTCTAACCGACACGGCGCGGTACTTAGCAATTTTATCGTTCCAGCGATACCTAAGCGACTCGCCGGAAGTTAACTCGGTAAATACGCGTCCGAGAGAACTGGCGTCACGACACACGGTTTCGTATGCACAGTTTACCACGAATATAACGTTTAAAATCATCTAGGAACGATAGGAAAAAAGTTTACTCTTACCGCGAACCGTCTAACCGACACGGCGCGGTACTTAGCAATTTTATCGTTCCAGCGATACCTAAGCGACTCGCCGGAAGTTAACTCGCTTATAACTCGGTAAATACGCGTCCGAGAGAACTGGCGTCACGACACACGGTTTCGTATGCACAGTTTACCACGAATATAACGTTTAAAATCATCTAGGAACGATAGGAAAAAAGTTTACTCTTACCGCGAACCGTCTAACCGACACGGCGCGGTACTTAGCAATTTTATCGTTCCAGCGATACCTAAGCGACTCGCCGGAAGTTAACTCGCTTATAACTCGGTAAATACGCGTCCGAGAGAACTGGCGTCACGACACACGGTTTCGTATGCACAGTTTACCACGAATATAACGTTTAAAATCATCTAGGAACGATAGGAAAAAAGTTTACTCTTACCGCGAACCGTCTAACCGACACGGCGCGGTACTTAGCAATTTTATCGTTCCAGCGATACCTAAGCGACTCGCCGGAAGTTAACTCGCTTATAACTCGGTAAATACGCGTCCGAGAGAACTGGCGTCACGACACACGGTTTCGTATGCACAGTTTACCACGAATATAACGTTTAAAATCATCTAGGAACGATAGGAAAAAAGTTTACTCTTACCGCGAACCGTCTAACCGACACGGCGCGGTACTTAGCAATTTTATCGTTCCAGCGATACCTAAGCGACTCGCCGGAAGTTAACTCGGTAAATACGCGTCCGAGAGAACTGGCGTCACGACACACGGTTTCGTATGCACAGTTTACCACGAATATAACGTTTAAAATCATCTAGGAACGATAGGAAAAAAGTTTACTCTTACCGCGAACCGTCTAACCGACACGGCGCGGTACTTAGCAATTTTATCGTTCCAGCGATACCTAAGCGACTCGCCGGAAGTTAACTCGGTAAATACGCGTCCGAGAGAACTGGCGTCACGACACACGGTTTCGTATGCACAGTTTACCACGAATATAACGTTTAAAATCATCTAGGAACGATAGGAAAAAAGTTTACTCTTACCGCGAACCGTCTAACCGACACGGCGCGGTACTTAGCAATTTTATCGTTCCAGCGATACCTAAGCGACTCGCCGGAAGTTAACTCGCTTATAACTCGGTAAATACGCGTCCGAGAGAACTGGCGTCACGACACACGGTTTCGTATGCACAGTTTACCACGAATATAACGTTTAAAATCATCTAGGAACGATAGGAAAAAAGTTTACTCTTACCGCGAACCGTCTAACCGACACGGCGCGGTACTTAGCAATTTTATCGTTCCAGCGATACCTAAGCGACTCGCCGGAAGTTAACTCGGTAAATACGCGTCCGAGAGAACTGGCGTCACGACACACGGTTTCGTATGCACAGTTTACCACGAATATATCGTTTAAAATCATCTAGGAACGATAGGAAAAAAGTTTACTCTTACCGCGAACCGTCTAACCGACACGGCGCGGTACTTAGCAATTTTATCGTTCCAGCGATACCTAAGCGACTCGCCGGAAGTTAACTCGGTAAATACGCGTCCGAGAGAACTGGCGTCACGACACACGGTTTCGTATGCACAGTTTACCACGAATATAACGTTTAAAATCATCTAGGAACGATAGGAAAAAAGTTTACTCTTACCGCGAACCGTCTAACCGACACGGCGCGGTACTTAGCAATTTTATCGTTCCAGCGATACCTAAGCGACTCGCCGGAAGTTAACTCGGTAAATACGCGTCCGAGAGAACTGGCGTCACGACACACGGTTTCGTATGCACAGTTTACCACGAATATAACGTTTAAAATCATCTAGGAACGATAGGAAAAAAGTTTACTCTTACCGCGAACCGTCTAACCGACACGGCGCGGTACTTAGCAATTTTATCGTTCCAGCGATACCTAAGCGACTCGCCGGAAGTTAACTCGCTTATAACTCGGTAAATACGCGTCCGAGAGAACTGGCGTCACGACACACGGTTTCGTATGCACAGTTTACCACGAATATAACGTTTAAAATCATCTAGGAACGATAGGAAAAAAGTTTACTCTTACCGCGAACCGTCTAACCGACACGGCGCGGTACTTAGCAATTTTATCGTTCCAGCGATACCTAAGCGACTCGCCGGAAGTTAACTCGCTTATAACTCGGTAAATACGCGTCCGAGAGAACTGGCGTCACGACACACGGTTTCGTATGCACAGTTTACCACGAATATAACGTTTAAAATCATCTAGGAACGATAGGAAAAAAGTTTACTCTTACCGCGAACCGTCTAACCGACACGGCGCGGTACTTAGCAATTTTATCGTTCCAGCGATACCTAAGCGACTCGCCGGAAGTTAACTCGGTAAATACGCGTCCGAGAGAACTGGCGTCACGACACACGGTTTCGTATGCACAGTTTACCACGAATATAACGTTTAAAATCATCTAGGAACGATAGGAAAAAAGTTTACTCTTACCGCGAACCGTCTAACCGACACGGCGCGGTACTTAGCAATTTTATCGTTCCAGCGATACCTAAGCGACTCGCCGGAAGTTAACTCGGTAAATACGCGTCCGAGAGAACTGGCGTCACGACACACGGTTTCGTATGCACAGTTTACCACGAATATAACGTTTAAAATCATCTAGGAACGATAGGAAAAAAGTTTACTCTTACCGCGAACCGTCTAACCGACACGGCGCGGTACTTAGCAATTTTATCGTTCCAGCGATACCTAAGCGACTCGCCGGAAGTTAACTCGGTAAATACGCGTCCGAGAGAACTGGCGTCACGACACACGGTTTCGTATGCACAGTTTACCACGAATATAACGTTTAAAATCATCTAGGAACGATAGGAAAAAAGTTTACTCTTACCGCGAACCGTCTAACCGACACGGCGCGGTACTTAGCAATTTTATCGTTCCAGCGATACCTAAGCGACTCGCCGGAAGTTAACTCGCTTATAACTCGGTAAATACGCGTCCGAGAGAACTGGCGTCACGACACACGGTTTCGTATGCACAGTTTACCACGAATATAACGTTTAAAATCATCTAGGAACGATAGGAAAAAAGTTTACTCTTACCGCGAACCGTCTAACCGACACGGCGCGGTACTTAGCAATTTTATCGTTCCAGCGATACCTAAGCGACTCGCCGGAAGTTAACTCGGTAAATACGCGTCCGAGAGAACTGGCGTCACGACACACGGTTTCGTATGCACAGTTTACCACGAATATAACGTTTAAAATCATCTAGGAACGATAGGAAAAAAGTTTACTCTTACCGCGAACCGTCTAACCGACACGGCGCGGTACTTAGCAATTTTATCGTTCCAGCGATACCTAAGCGACTCGCCGGAAGTTAACTCGCTTATAACTCGGTAAATACGCGTCCGAGAGAACTGGCGTCACGACACACGGTTTCGTATGCACAGTTTACCACGAATATAACGTTTAAAATCATCTAGGAACGATAGGAAAAAAGTTTACTCTTACCGCGAACCGTCTAACCGACACGGCGCGGTAATTAGCAATTTTATCGTTCCAGCGATACCTAAGCGACTCGCCGGAAGTTAACTCGCTTATAACTCGGTAAATACGCGTCCGAGAGAACTGGCGTCACGACACACGGTTTCGTATGCACAGTTTACCACGAATATAACGTTTAAAATCATCTAGGAACGATAGGAAAAAAGTTTACTCTTACCGCGAACCGTCTAACCGACACGGCGCGGTACTTAGCAATTTTATCGTTCCAGCGATACCTAAGCGACTCGCCGGAAGTTAACTCGGTAAATACGCGTCCGAGAGAACTGGCGTCACGACACACGGTTTCGTATGCACAGTTTACCACGAATATAACGTTTAAAATCATCTAGGAACGATAGGAAAAAAGTTTACTCTTACCGCGAACCGTCTAACCGACACGGCGCGGTACTTAGCAATTTTATCGTTCCAGCGATACGAAAGCGACTCGCCGGAAGTTAACTCGGTAAATACGCGTCCGAGAGAACTGGCGTCACGACACACGGTTTCGTATGCACAGTTTACCACGAATATAACGTTTAAAATCATCTAGGAACGATAGGAAAAAAGTTTACTCTTACCGCGAACCGTCTAACCGACACGGCGCGGTACTTAGCAATTTTATCGTTCCAGCGATACCTAAGCGACTCGCCGGAAGTTAACTCGCTTATAACTCGGTAAATACGCGTCCGAGAGAACTGGCGTCACGACACACGGTTTCGTATGCACAGTTTACCACGAATATAACGTTTAAAATCATCTAGGAACGATAGGAAAAAAGTTTACTCTTACCGCGAACCGTCTAACCGACACGGCGCGGTACTTAGCAATTTTATCGTTCCAGCGATAATACGCGTCCGAGAGAACTGGCGTCACGACACACGGTTTCGTATGCACAGTTTACCACGAATATAACGTTTAAAATCATCTAGGAACGATAGGAAAAAAGTTTACTCTTACCGCGAACCGTCTAACCGACACGGCGCGGTACTTAGCACTTTTATCGTTCCAGCGATACCTAAGCGACTCGCCGGAAGTTAACTCGCTTATAACTCGGTAAATACGCGTCCGAGAGAACTGGCGTCACGACACACGGTTTCGTATGCACAGTTTACCACGAATATAACGTTTAAAATCATCTAGGAACGATAGGAAAAAAGTTTACTCTTACCGCGAACCGTCTAACCGACACGGCGCGGTACTTAGCAATTTTATCGTTCCAGCGATACCTAAGCGACTCGCCGGAAGTTAACTCGGTAAATACGCGTCCGAGAGAACTGGCGTCACGACACACGGTTTCGTATGCACAGTTTACCACGAATATAACGTTTAAAATCATCTAGGAACGATAGGAAAAAAGTTTACTCTTACCGCGAACCGTCTAACCGACACGGCGCGGTACTTAGCAATTTTATCGTTCCAGCGATACCTAAGCGACTCGCCGGAAGTTAACTCGGTAAATACGCGTCCGAGAGAACTGGCGTCACGACACACGGTTTCGTATGCACAGTTTACCACGAATATAACGTTTAAAATCATCTAGGAACGATAGGAAAAAAGTTTACTCTTACCGCGAACCGTCTAACCGACACGGCGCGGTACTTAGCAATTTTATCGTTCCAGCGATACCTAAGCGACTCGCCGGAAGTTAACTCGCTTATAACTCGGTAAATACGCGTCCGAGAGAACTGGCGTCACGACACACGGTTTCGTATGCACAGTTTACCACGAATATAACGTTTAAAATCATCTAGGAACGATAGGAAAAAAGTTTACTCTTACCGCGAACCGTCTAACCGACACGGCGCGGTACTTAGCAATTTTATCGTTCCAGCGATACCTAAGCGACTCGCCGGAAGTTAACTCGGTTCGTTCCAGCGATACCTAAGCGACTCGCCGGAAGTTAACTCGGTAAATACGCGTCCGAGAGAACTGGCGTCACGACACACGGTTTCGTATGCACAGTTTACCACGAATATAACGTTTAAAATCATCTAGGAACGATAGGAAAAAAGTTTACTCTTACCGCGAACCGTCTAACCGACACGGCGCGGTACTTAGCAATTTTATCGTTCCAGCGATACCTAAGCGACTCGCCGGAAGTTAACTCGGTAAATACGCGTCCGAGAGAACTGGCGTCACGACACACGGTTTCGTATGCACAGTTTACCACGAATATAACGTTTAAAATCATCTAGGAACGATAGGAAAAAAGTTTACTCTTACCGCGAACCGTCTAACCGACACGGCGCGGTACTTAGCAATTTTATCGTTCCAGCGATACCTACGCGACTCGCCGGAAGTTAACTCGGTAAATACGCGTCCGAGAGAACTGGCGTCACGACACACGGTTTCGTATGCACAGTTTACCACGAATATAACGTTTAAAATCATCTAGGAACGATAGGAAAAAAGTTTACTCTTACCGCGAACCGTCTAACCGACACGGCGCGGTACTTAGCAATTTTATCGTTCCAGCGATACCTAAGCGACTCGCCGGAAGTTAACTCGGTAAATACGCGTCCGAGAGAACTGGCGTCACGACACACGGTTTCGTATGCACAGTTTACCACGAATATAACGTTTAAAATCATCTAGGAACGATAGGAAAAAAGTTTACTCTTACCGCGAACCGTCTAACCGACACGGCGCGGTACTTAGCAATTTTATCGTTCCAGCGATACCTAAGCGACTCGCCGGAAGTTAACTCGGTAAATACGCGTCCGAGAGAACTGGCGTCACGACACACGGTTTCGTATGCACAGTTTACCACGAATATAACGTTTAAAATCATCTAGGAACGATAGGAAAAAAGTTTACTCTTACCGCGAACCGTCTAACCGACACGGCGCGGTACTTAGCAATTTTATCGTTCCAGCGATACCTAAGCGACTCGCCGGAAGTTAACTCGGTAAATACGCGTCCGAGAGAACTGGCGTCACGACACACGGTTTCGTATGCACAGTTTACCACGAATATAACGTTTAAAATCATCTAGGAACGATAGGAAAAAAGTTTACTCTTACCGCGAACCGTCTAACCGACACGGCGCGGTACTTAGCAATTTTATCGTTCCAGCGATACCTAAGCGACTCGCCGGAAGTTAACTCGGTAAATACGCGTCCGAGAGAACTGGCGTCACGACACACGGTTTCGTATGCACAGTTTACCACGAATATAACGTTTAAAATCATCTAGGAACGATAGGAAAAAAGTTTACTCTTACCGCGAACCGTCTAACCGACACGGCGCGGTACTTAGCAATTTTATCGTTCCAGCGATACCTAAGCGACTCGCCGGAAGTTAACTCGGTAAATACGCGTCCGAGAGAACTGGCGTCACGACACACGGTTTCGTATGCACAGTTTACCACGAATATAACGTTTAAAATCATCTAGGAACGATAGGAAAAAAGTTTACTCTTACCGCGAACCGTCTAACCGACACGGCGCGGTACTTAGCAATTTTATCGTTCCAGCGATACCTAAGCGACTCGCCGGAAGTTAACTCGGTAAATACGCGTCCGAGAGAACTGGCGTCACGACACACGGTTTCGTATGCACAGTTTACCACGAATATAACGTTTAAAATCATCTAGGAACGATAGGAAAAAAGTTTACTCTTACCGCGAACCGTCTAACCGACACGGCGCGGTACTTAGCAATTTTATCGTTCCAGCGATACCTAAGCGACTCGCCGGAAGTTAACTCGCTTGAAGTTAACTCGGTAAATACGCGTCCGAGAGAACTGGCGTCACGACACACGGTTT